>JACEIK010001898.1:202197-245439 GCA_018107945.1 Datura stramonium
TTCACATTTATATAAAATCACATGAAAATGTATAAAATAACTTAGACAACACGACTAATTTGAGTTATAAAGCGTATCGCGGGCATGATATTTTTGCCCGTGATCAGACTTCACCTTCTAATTCCGAACAACTTCCTTTAGCTTTTCCAAGATAAGATCCTCGTCTTGCCTAGCCTTGACCTTGGTCGCCAATGAAAATTTTGACCCATTCTGAACAATAACACCACCATCTGTCGGGTCAACAAGGCGAACCCTTAAACAAGCAAGCATGTGGACATTCTTTGCTAACTCCTTCCTCCTATCATCAACATGAGACACACTCTCTATGGACAGCATACTAAGAGAATCTGCCACTACATTGGCCTTGTTCGGATAATAAAGGACACTCATGTAATAGACCTTGAGAAGCTCTAGCCACTTCCTTTGTCACAAATTCAGGTGCTTTTGCGTGAACACATAATGAAGGCTCTTGTGGTCTGTGAACACATCAACATGCACCCCATAAAAGTAGTGCCTCCAAATCATTACTACAAAAACCACAGCTACCAACTCTATGCCATGCGTCGGGTAGTTCTTCTCACGAGTCTTAAGCTATCTAGAGGCTTATGCAATGACCTTATCATGATGCACCACGTACAACCAACCCTAGAGGCATCACAATACACAACAAAACCATCTGTGCCCTCTGGTAGGGTCAATACTCGGGCTGAAGTGAGTCGAGTCTTTAACTATTGAAAACTCTTCTCACAAGAATTCGACCATTGAAATTTGGCCTTCTTTTAGGTCAACTTAGTCAACAGTGTTGCAATGGATGAAAATTGCTCAACAAACCTCCTGTAGTAGCTAGCTAAAACCAAGAAGCTCCTAATATCTGAAGGAGTAATTACTCTAGGTCATTTCTTCACCACCTCTATCTTTTGAAAGTCTACCAGTACACCTTGCTACACACCACATGGCCCAAAAATGTTACTAATTTTAATCAAAACTTACAGTTGCTAAATTTAGCAAACAGCTGGCAATTCTTGAGAATCTGTATCATGATCCTTAAATGAATGGTATGCTCTTCCTCACTCCAAGAATATATGAGAATATCATCTATGAAGACAATCACGAACATATCCAAGTATTGCTTGAACACCTTGTTCATCAAGTCCATAAAAGCTGCAGGAGCATTCATTAGTCCAAAAGACATAAATACAAAATTATAGTTACCATATCGAGTCCTGAAAGCTATCTTCAGAATTTCACTCTCTCTAACTCTAAGCTGATGATAACCGAATCTAAGGTCTATCTTTGAGAAGCACTTAGCACCTTGAAGTTGGTCAAACAAGTCACTAATCCCGGGGAGGGGATACTTGTTCTTGATTTTGACCTTGTTCAACTGTCGATAATCAATACACATTCTAAGGGAACCATCCTTCTTCCAAATAAAGAGAACTGGAGCACCCCCACGGGGATTTACTAGGCCTGATGAAACTCTTATCTAGGAGATCCTTCAAGTGCTCTTTCAACTCCTTTATCTCGGATGGAGCCATTTTACAAGGAGGAACGGATATAGGTTGCGTATCAGGGAGAAGGTCGATACAAAGTCAATCTCCCTCTCAGAAGGGACTCTTGGTAGATCATCTGGAAACACCTCCGAATACTCATATGCTATAGGAACTGACTGAAGGGTTAGGGTCTCAAATGTATCATCTTTAACCTGAACTAGATGATACACACATCCTTTAGAAATTATCTTCCTGGCCTTGAGATAGGAGAAAAAATGACCTACAGGCAATCACGCACAACGAACTACCTTTCCATTCTAGGACTGGCTCAACCAGAAATTGAAACTCTACCGTACGAGTTCTACAGTTTACTGAGGCATAGCATGCATGCAAAAAATCCATGCCGAAGATAACATCAAAATCAGTCAGGTCTAACTCTACTAGGTTGGCTGAGGTGACTTTCTGAATGACTATAACAAGACAATTTCTGTACACCCACTGAGCTATGACTGAGTCACCGATTAGAGTAGAGACTGAAAAGGGTTCTGATAGGATTTTGGGATCGAATTTGAAACTAATAGCAACATATGGAGTCACAAAAGATAAGGTAGCCTCTAGATCTAATAATGCATACACATCAAGATGGAATACTCGTAACATACCAGTGACCACATCTAGAGAGACCTTCTGCTCCTAACGAGATAATAGTGCATAAAATTTGTTGTGATGCTGGCCACCACCTGCTCTAGTGGATGCACCCTACTATGCCGAGCGTGCTAGTGGAGTTGCTGAACCAGTGGCTGGGTCATGGCCTCTACTATGGCCCTAACTGGATGAAGGACAGTCTCTAAGAAGATGTCCAGGATTCCCACACCCGAAGCATGCCCCTGCACCCGCCAAGAACTCTCCGGTGTGCCTCCTATCACATCTCCCACAAACAAAAATATTGGGCTCTCCTTACATGCTCCCTTGACCTCTAGATCCTGATGCTCTACCCCTCTGATCATGCCTAGTTCTGGATGGAACACTAGTTGATGATGGCACTGAGATTGATGACCTTTGGTGGGACTGACGACGATGGACCTCTGCTGGAGCTATCCAGAACTCCCTATACTGGCCCTCTTGGCGTCTCTCTCCTTCTTCTTCATCTGCTCCACCTCTATTTGTTGGGTGTATATGACCAACTACAAGAAATCTAGGTCACTCTTTAGCATAGTGGTCCTGCACTCCTTGACCAACAAATCTGATATTCCATTCACAAACTTCCTCATATGAGCCCTCTGATTCGCAACCATCTCCGGCGCATACTTAGATAGTCAAGTAAACTCCAAGGCATACTCTTGGACAGTCATATGGTGCAGCTTCAGGTCGATGAACTCCGCTTCCTTTGCCTCCCTCAACTCTCTAGGGAAGAACTTATCCAAGAAGACATTCATGAACTCATCCCAACTCATAGGGACTACTCTCCTCCCTTGCTATCCTTCCACTAGCGAAATCATATGTAAACAATCCCCTTTAGCTGATAGGAGGCTAAATATGTACTCTTCTTTCCCATCAAACCCATAATTTTGGTGATCTTCTGTACCTCCTCAAGGAACTCATGCGGGTCCTCATCCACCTTCGACCCAAGAAACTCAGGTGGATTCATCCTAAGAAAGTCTCGAACTCTAGTTGTTGCTACATTCCAATTCTGAGGAACATGGGCCACTACTTGTTGGTTGACTTGAGCTGTCATGGCTTATGCCAACATCTGAAATGCCACTCTAAACTCGGTATGAGTGACCTTCTCGGGAAAAGGATATGCTGCCCATATCCATTGCCATTGTCATAGGAATCTCCATTACCATTCCTTCTACCATTTACTCGGCGTGGAGGCATATTTCTACAAACGCGTAAAACACGAGTTAGAAGGATAGAGAGATACTTCATCTCCCAACATAGATCATGAAAGAAGGGAAATTTTTGAAAACATATTGTAGCCTCTCCCTCATAAGTGTGACGCGCTTCACTACTATGAAAAACACTCTACTGAATGCGACCTGCAGACACCCTAGGACACTCTAAACATATGCTCTGATACCAAGTTTGTCACGACCCCATCTGGGACCTCGGACCGAGACACGAGACCTAGAACAACAAATGACTCCAAGTCGACCCATGACATAAACATAGAAACTAAAAAGCATATATTAAAGCGGAAATTGATAACTTAAACATGAATAAGTGAAAGTATGAATAATATAACATATATTGAATGATAACATCACAATGCTAATTGTCAAGATGAACATACTAGTCTATGTATGAAAAGCCTCTACTAATTGATGAGATGCTAGGATAAGTCCCCAGCTATCTCCAAGTCTGAAACAAAATTACAACACAAAACTGAAATGGTAGACGCCCTCGAACAATGAGAACTCACCAAGGTAGAGCTAAACTGAGCTGATAGGGGAAACGAGCAATCGACAAGACTGAACTAGATCACCTAAACCTACATCATGACATTATATAGCATATTGTATGCAGTTAGTACTTTGAATGTACTGAGTATTTAAGGTAAGTAAAACATGCTTAGTAAATGTTAACTGAAATCATGCACATAGATATAAATCATTAGATCATGAGAGTAAGGACTGCATGTTGAAAACTGAATCTGAGACATACATAGTCCTAAACTTATTATCATAACTTAACATAGTGACCCAATATTTTGAAATAGAAATCAAATGACTTATTATAGCTAAAATCATAAGTAAAAGGTCATAAACTGATAATTGGATCAAATATGCTATTAAACATAATATCCTAAGTCATGAACATGAGTAACTGGAATCATGAGGAACAATGAGAGACTCATCATAACAGACACCATTAGATAGAGCTTATGTTATGCCCCAACTATCACACTCAAGTGGGCAGAGACATCCAAAGCCTTTTCAGGGCTAAGGATGATACCATGATATTGATATCAAGCTGAGGCCCCTTGGGGCAGGAGAAAACTCTCTTGAGAGGTCCCAAACATGTAAGATATACTTATGTTGGTGAGTAGTTCTGAGATCAGGGATCCTTGGAACCCCAAGCCTACTCGGTTCTAGACACTAATTTCAAAAACATGCATAGTGCTATGATTGTTTTTCAACAAAGTTGAAATTATAATTACATGCATAGTTTTAAATATGAACATTGGGAGTCTTGACTTCAAAACATATTATATGCTGCACTTGGGAGTTTTGACTCCAAAATATATCGTAAGCTGCAGCAGGAGTCTTGACTCTAAAACATACGATAAGTTGATCTTATTATCCTTGGCTAAATAATGAAAACACACTTAACTTATATGGGCCTTCCCAGATCATCAAATCATGCATAATTGAAATAGACTTCATAAGTCAAAATTATAGATTCATGTATGGAAAATTTATAAACATTCATTCATGCTAGATATCTCACCATACTTGAAATCATAAATCATAAGCTTGACTTTTCATAAAACTTGCATAATAGGGCATAATTTCTAATAACATAAAATCATCAATTTATAATCAAATTGTTCATAAAATCTGGCCATTAGACCTAAAACATACTTTAGAACATGAGGAGATTTGACCCATAATATATCATAGAGAATTTTCATAAAATTGGATTAAAACCCTATAAAACCATATACTCAGATTAGACCTTAAATTAATGAACTTGAGGAGAAATTTGGGTATGAGAGTGAAAGAAAAATCTCATTCATATCCCTACATACCTAGGTATATTGATTCTCAAACTATCCTTGAAGGCCTAAAAGATTTGGGGAAGAAATTGAGAGAGTTCTAGCTTGATCTTCAAGAAGGTTCTCAATAACTTGCATGCATTGGAACCTAATGACTTAGAATAGGTTAAACCCTCTTAAAACACTGCTTTTAGGGCTACAAACAATGTCATTAAAGAGGTAGGAGTTTAGGAGTTATGAAAATTTCCTTAAAGATTCGTCTGCAAAAAAGATCTTTTCCAGTCCTAATGAGGGACCTAATGAGTCGTTAGGTCCTCTGAAGACTCGTGGTCCTCACCTGTAGACACCACTAGAAATTTCCATTTTCTGATCTTTCCCACCCCATGGACAACATGACAAGTCTTTAGGGGCACGACAGCTTGTCCCCTTAATCCATTGCCAACACTCCAAAAGTAACCTTTTCTTCATCCCCTACACACTTGACTAGTCACACAATGACTCATCGTCTTGTCCATTACCACTTTCTAAAAAATGAAATCTCCTCAAATTGGGAACCACTTAACGGGTCACATAACGACCCGTTAGGTCACTGGAAGACTCATTCTATGACTCGGTGCAGATTTTCCTATTTTCTCTACTTAACCCTCGGGTCTAATCTTAAGGACTTTTGAAGTGTTACAGAACTGCCGGATGGGGTACTTCTCCAAAGATTCTATCGATCTCTTGACTCGATAAACAAGTCTGTGGCCAATATGTCATTCCCCAAAGCTAGGGGAGGGTGTAACTGGCTCCCGACACCTGACTGACTTGGAAGCCGACTATATAGCATTTGTAACTGTAACACCTAGGCCTTCCAAGTCACCTATCACAATCAATTGGGGTAAACATCTAGACCCATAAGGTCTTAACTACCACAAATAAATAACTAAAATGTTGATAAGACCATGACTATACTACACCAAGCAACGAAAAGCTGATAAGGCCATAAACTGAATAATAATATACATACTAAGTCCACAAATCCTCTAATGAGTAAGCTGAATTAATGTCGGAACAGGGCTCCGACCTACTTGGAACTATAATTCAAAGCTCAAGCTAAAATAACGAAGCCCTAGCTCTATGAAGAAAGGAGCATACCAATACATCCGCTGATCTCATGTACCGCTATTGCAACTGGCAATCCCAGCCTCTGCCTGCACCTATAGCCCAAATGCAGGTCCCCAAGCGAAGGGACGTCAGTACGAATGAAATGTATTGGTATGTGAGGCTACAAAATATAAATATATAAGATAACAATGATAACTGAGCCCAAAACTAAGGAATAGTAACAATTTGGAATCCTGATAACAGAAAGCTGACAATAAGTCAATAGGAAAGTGCAAATGCAACCAAGTAATGCACAAGAAAACTATAACTGTACTGCCGGTGACCAGCCAACCATAAAATCCATATAAAAATGCCTCCATCGTATGTACAATATCGTGGTAAAATAAAATATCTCCAGTCGATGTATCATACCGGGGTAAAATAAAAATATCTCTAGCCAGTGTACCATACAGGGGTAAAATAAAAATATCTCCAATCAGTGTACCATACCAGGGTAAAAGAAAAGTATCTCCTAACGGTGTACCATACCGAGATAAAATTAAAATATCTCCAGCTGGTGTACCATAGCGGGGTAAAAGAAAATATCTTCAGCCAGTATACCATACCGGGGTAACATAAAAATATTCTCAATCATAATCATAAATAGAGACGATAGGGCTTATATTGAGTCAATTTAACTAATATGGAATTGAAATGATAAATGATAAATCTGTGGCTAGAATAGACCTCTTTCGTAACACATAAATGCAAGTGAGCACATATACCATGTAAAATTAGAAAATATGCACATATTCATGTAAAGCTATCCGATTATATACAAACATGTCAACTCAGTGACTCAACGGACCTTAGGAGGTTTAGAAAACATAAAAACTTTAGTTGGCTTATAAGCAATGTCCTAAAAATATCTTACCAATTTAACATATATCTTGAGCAGAAGCACATAGATTCTCATTTCAATACAATCCTTTAACATCTGGGAGCTACATATATATACTGCCCACAGGGTGGTTCCTTTACATGTATCGACAACTATATACTAGGATTCTATTATCAAACTTATCACATTGATGCGCACATATAGTTCTTAATTCATTTGTCTTATTTGCAGGAAAACATGGATATTTTGACTTGGAACTTGGAGTTATTTGACATAACTCTTAGCATATACCTAGAGCTAAAACCTGAACTACAGACATACAACGTATTTGATTTCTATATCACGTATAAACTCGTATTTAGTTAACCGAGTGACCTCTAGGATACTTTCTTGGTATTCAAAGTTTTGACCTTAACTGATCAGTATCATATCATGTGCTTATACTTACTCAGACATTAGGAACATTGGTACATGGGAGAATCTCTCCTTTGAATTTAAGAAATTCAAATGATAACTCAACAAGAGATAAACATCTAGATGTATGAATTGAATATAAATTAAAGAATTCAACTATATATTATAACATGAAAATCATATACATTAAGACTTCTTACTAGAAAGACTTTTAAAGACTTGAGTTCTTAGAATTGTACGCAACTTTAAATACTTGACCGAGACATTAGCATGATTCTCAGAATATGATCTCTTGAAAACATCTTAGATTAGTATAGCACACTTCAACATAACTTAGGGACGTGAAGACACAACTTAAGAATCCGAGATTGGGATTTTTTCAACTTGGGAACTCATAAGCAACTCTCTATGTGATTCCTTATAGGCTATAAAAGACTTATAGCCGTGATTCGGATGATGCTGGATTGACTTACACAACTTTGTAATTAACTAAGGAGCTTAAGAAAGCTAGGCATCACTATGTGTAGCTTAGAATCTTTAGGATTTACCCCTTTAAGATTTACCCCAGAATGGATAACTCAACAAAATCATTTGAAAACATAACGAAAAACTTCTCTTTAACTTGTGTTACTATCTCAAAACCATTCAACTCTAGTCATTTCATATGAAGTTAACAATTTACTGGTCATTCATCAACTTAATACATACTGAATAGAAACAACTTTATTTATAACTCTTTTACTAAACGTCTTTAGAACAGGGTTAATATTCCTAGTTGTTTGCCTAACTTGTTCACAACCGTAACCTGTATCGTCTAATTTAACAACATTTAGCTCTACTTTCCTTATTCATCTAAACTTCTTTGCCAAACACGATTCACTCTAGACTCAAGTCTTTACTCTCGTGTTCACTATTCAATCAATTCTTATACACACTTAGCTCTTTACCTAATTGACAACTTTATATGCTAAACCTTATCTTGCTTATATTTTAACGTTGTTCAAAGGTTCTAGAAAGCAATTACAGACAGAAAACATATTTCTCACATATTACCTTAAAAGTTCTAATATTTACACTTATATTCCGTTTTTATTGCATCACAAAAAGATTAACAACTTAGCCACGTTTTCCTCGTTAACATCTATCAACTTAGCTTATTCGTTACGCAGTGCTTGCTTAGCTTTAAGGAGGGGAACATAAAATATCCTTTTTACCTTAAGCACATTAAAACATAAACTTGTAGGAGGAAATAACCATATTATGAAAATATCATTTCAATAAGCTCGTTTACCCTCAATCGGCTTAGCATCATCTTCTTAGCTTAAGTTCCATCACACGTCGTCGTCTTAACATTTCTTACCAATTTCACCAAGTGACCATATATTAACATATAATCAATATCACATATACAATATACTTCAAAGGACCAGCTCACAGTGACCACGTTAAAGGGACTTCAAACTCGGTTTACAACTTCTGCCAAACTTCAATCGTATAAAAATTCGTCCTCAGCTTCAAATTTATTCGCTTCAACCATTCTTAACGGTTCAGCTTTATGCCAAAATGCCCAAACCCTTTGGACATAGTCATAGATACCTAAATATGATTTTAAAAACATAGTAATATTGATCCTTTGTGTGGCTTAGTTTCGTACTTAAAAAATAAGAAAAGTGACACCTTTACATACCTTGGCAAATGCGACTCTAATTTGCGAAAACCTTCCTTTCAAGCTTACACTAGGATCCTTTAAGTCAATTTATAAACACAACAAGAAGCAACTTCACTTCACCAAAGTTCTTGAAAAATTTGGCAGCAAAATACGGTACTACAACATTCTCCAAGTTTTGCCCTCATAAACTCAAGGAAATCAAAAAGGGAATTACTTACCCTTTATTGAAGATGTTAGCAAAAGTAAGTAGACTCCTACTCTTTCCTCTGCCTGAACCAACTTGAAAATGTAGCAACACTACAATAAACCATATGAAGACAACAACCATGCCATGACTTTCTTCCAAGGTTCCTTTTCAAAGCCAAAGAGAGACAAGAGTGAAGTTTCTTACAGGATATCTTTTAACCATGTGATAGGGCTTTTAATTACATGAATTACGAAAAAAAAAATGGTGAAACGGGGTAAAAATGAGCTTTTGGCTCAAAATTACTTCATATAGGTGCACGGGCGATGCGTAGCGACCATGTGCGGCGTACCTCATAGCGGCGTGCACTGTTGCTTTTTGTCTTGGCATCCGGCGCACCATGGTAACTTTACCTACCGATAGTCGCTGTCTTGAGGCAGTATAACATTTTACTCTAAGCGATTGATGAGCAGTTTTTTTCTTGTAACTAGACTCAAATACCTTTCATTTTGATAAGTTATAGGACTTCCAAATCATTATATATTTGGGATATGTTTGTTTAAAATTGATCCTTGTTTATGAATTTCACATACTCTTTGCTTTTCCCTTTGCACATGTTTCCCTCTCACTACTTAAGCCCAACATACAACTCATAATTCCCTTAATATGACATATAAACATCAAATAATCATCAAAATTTTTTTAAGGTGTAACATATTAGTGCATTTGGTAGTTCACTTATGGGCGGTTTCATTTGGACTGTAAACCTTGTTGGATAGAATGGTGAAAACCAGCACGCTTATCTCACTAGAGACATCAAAGTTTCCTCTAATGGAGCGTCAAAAATCAATTGGTAGGCTGAGTTGAGAAAAATAGATGAATAAAGGGATGAAATGTTAGCCAAAATGATGACTCAAGTAGAGTTGTGATGAGTTGTGGTAATTTACAAATCATTAGGCTCTTAAGAATGACTTTTAGCTTAGTTTTTAAGTCATTTAGATGAATTTTATACCCTTTTTGCCTTTTTATGTACGGATATACGTTTGAGAAAAAAAGCAAGAGTGGAGTAAAAAAAAGGAAATTAGGTGAAAACCAGCGCTTCACTGGAGAAGACGTGAAAGCCTTGACCAAATGTAGATGATCAGCGGCTTGAGGAACTAAAGCAGCTTGAAAGTGCAATCCAGCTGGTGACTCGTAGGTTAGCTCGGCTATTAACCTAAACTTGCTTGGATCAAAGAGAAAGCTAGGCATGAATGTAGTTGGAGACCCGAATCATAGAAGGACATGAAGGATCTTTGAAATCACTAAAGGAAGACGATAGATGACGGGCGATAGTTTGTGGAATGTAGATGACCTCTGGTACTTTCTCAAGTACTTAACACGCCTAAGTAGGGGAAAAGAAAAGAAAATGCATCCTTATTTGAAAAAGAGTTATGCCCTATCTTTAGAAATATTCTTGAAGGAGGTACTTTGTACATATCGGATCTTAACTTTAACTTTTTGAACATTCTTTTTGCTGAGGAAGAAAGTAGAATTCTTTTGGTGGAAAGTATTAAATATTATTTTCTTTTCTTCATCTTCCTCTATAGCAAAAGAGTACCTACCATTGTTGAAGACATGCTGAATTTGATTTTGC
The DNA here is from genome assembly GCA_018107945.1 of Datura stramonium. NCBI lineage: Eukaryota > Viridiplantae > Streptophyta > Magnoliopsida > Solanales > Solanaceae > Datura > Datura stramonium. The sequence goes on from JACEIK010001898.1 coordinate 213,296, forward strand.
TACTCTTATTATTGAAATCAATTAGTTTATTGTTGAATATGCTCTTTAGTTTCTTAACCATGAGTAGCTAAATAATAAACTAGAGGTGTGTAGTGATGAGTTCTTAATCATATGGGAGTATTGCAAAGATTCATCTCAATATTGCTTAATTAATTGTAAATCTATTATCTTCAACGTCAATTTATAATTAAAGATCCATAGTTTCGGATGTAGGTCTACTTTTCTGACTTGATTTCTACTTGAAGAGAAAAGGAGGTGGGTATTGGGAAAGAATTTGATGGGAGAAATGGATGTGATGTTGTGGGTTGGAGCTAGACATAGCCAAAACCCATATTCTTATTCCTTATTAATAGGCTATTAGCTAGAAATTAGTGCGACTATAAGTTCAAACTTGATTGGGCTAATTTAATTGTGTCTTGAGATTCAGAAGTCAACTCTAGAAAAGAGAGCATTTATGAGGTTGAAAAACATAGAATGTCCACTGTCCAAAGTTATTTACACAAATTTAAATGATGAGATGATCTTGCATAGCCTTATTTAATTAGCACATCATCAAAATCATACCTCTAGTCCCTCTCATTATTATCTACATCTTTTGTTATTTTCCTATCCTAGTTAGTTGAGTTAGAATCTATGCCATATACGTTAACATCAAGTCTCCCCAAAATATTTCATGCTTTGTTTCTTTTGCATGGTGCGAACTAATTTCAATTTTCCAAACAACACTTACTTATATGCTTGTCGGTTGCAGCCAGGATTCGACCCAACATCCATTTAGATATTTTTTTGATACAACGATCATTTATGCTCTTTCATAATGAGAGTATTTTGGACTTCATAGAAAAATAATGACATTGTAACTGGGGACTAAGCGCTTGATATTCTTGTGTTGTTTGTTAATTTTAATTGGTCATTTCCTTGTTAGTTGGCTTTTAATTACTTGGTTTGGTATTTCATTTATTTGTTATTAAGTGATCTGCCAGTTTTCTCATGAGCCTCTTCAAAAGGTTTTTGCGAGACCTCTAGAGGGGGCACCTTATGTGGAAAACTCTCAGCGAGTATATAAAATATGGCATATAGAAAGGGAGGAAAGATACGAGTGTTGCTGTCCATGATGAAATAGATAGAGCTATTAGCAGATTATATGAAGGATTTTCATATAGGTACCATCATACCAACCAAGGCTATGAGTACTCTTATCATGAAAATCAAGGTCGAATATTGTTTATTGACATGAGTAGCCAAAGCCCGATGATTAGAAGCTCTTATTTCGCATGGAAAACACTCTTGGTGGTTCTTGAAAAGTTATTTCAAGCGATTGAGTAGTTCGAAATTGTAGAGTGGTGTTGGACCTCACTACAGCGCGAAAATAATGACGTAGGCAATAAAATAGTTGAAGGGCAGGATGAATGTGTTAGCATCTCGGGAAGCTCCACAATTAACAAAGGAATAAATGTTTCACCACCTCAAGAGATCATCGATGAAGGTATATTTGGATGGAAAATGGAAGAAAGAGATTGTGGAAAAGAAAGAAAGCGTTTGCTAACTTTTGAAAGGTGAAGAACTAGAGAAGATTTGTCAAGTGAGCAAAAGGATAGGAAATTATACCTTCCAGCCCGAGGAAGCTCGACCTCGACCTAAAGAATCAGGCGACCCCAACATCCGAGTCATCAATTATTGCACCCCAGAAGCTGGAGCTCAACCATTACCTACTTATTTGCGATATGAATATCGGGGGGAATGAGACACTTCTAGTCATTACTTTAGCAAGCTCACCTCCCTCCCAGTAACTCCTTAATGGTATTGATAAGGCATATTCGAGCTATAGGGTGGTGGTGATATCATCAATATTCCTCACTGGGATTTGCACTCCTGAATTAATCTTCAAGAAAATTGTAGCACATCGGAGTCAAGCATCAAAGTGATGCAGATCCACCTATGCAAGAGGTGGTCAAAAAATAGATTATTAAATGGCTAGGTGCGGGAGTGGTATATCTATTGCAGACAGCAGGTTGGGTAAGCCATATATGGTAATGAGCCAAATAAAGGAGGCATTACAATTTTCCCGAATGAAAGAAGGTGGTTTCCTCCGCCTAGTTACGGGATGGAGAGTTTCCATGGATTACCATAAGTTAAACTCCTTAGACAAATAAAGATCACTTATCGGTGCCCTTCATTGACCAAATGTTTAGATCAATTGGTGGAAAAGAATATTATTGTTTCTTGGATGGATACTCGGGGGTACAATCAAATCTTGATCACACCTTAGGATCAAAAGAAAAAGCACTTTACATGGCCTATGGAACTTTCGCATTCAAGGGGATGCATTTTGGCCTTTATGATACTCCCACCAACTTTCCAACGATGTATGATTTCCATCTTTTCGGGTATGGTGGAGGACAACGTAGGAAGTCTTCATGGATGACTTTTCAGCTATGGGGGATTCATTTAAAGATTGTTTGGCACACCTAGAAGAGGTATTGAAGATGTAAAGAAAATTTTGGTTCTTAATTGGGAAAAATGTCATTTTATGGTGAAAAGAAGGGATTGTTTTGGGACACAAGATTTTCGAGAAAGGGATTGAGTGGATCAAGCCAAGATCAATGCCATTTCTCAATTACCTCCAACATGCACGAGTGAAGGGTGTTGGTTTCACACGGATATGTGGGATTTTACTTCCCTTTTTATTAAATATTTCTCTAAAATAGCTCATCCTTTATTTCGGTTGTTTGGAGAAGAGAAAAAGTTCAATTTCGATGAAGGGTGTATGAAGGCCTTTGTAAATTTGAGACAAGGTTGATTTCCTCTCAATCATTATAACACCTGGGTGGTCAAAACCCTTTGATATTGTATAGGTGATATAGGTGGGGTAGCATTAGGAAGCGGTCCTTGGTAAGCGGAAAGATAAGATATTTCATCCCATCTATTATGCTAGCAAATCTCTAAATGACAGCACAAGCAGACTATACAATTATATAATTCTACTGTTGTTGTGTTTGCGTTTGAAACATTTTGGGCATACTTATTAGGAGCAGAAAGTGGTGGTGCACACGGACCATCGACACTCGGATATTTGATGGCCAAGAAGATGCTAAACCTAGGCTTATTAGGTGGGTTCTATTATTGCGGGTGACTTTGGTGAAGGATCGTAAGGGATGTAGGGAATTAAGTGCGACCATCTATCATGCCTAGAAACAGAGTGGTCGACCGAGAGTGCATGAGGAGATCTATGATGCTTTCTCGGATGAACATATTCTAGCTACAACCCATGATTGCTCTTTGTAGTTTGCCGATTTTCTAATTACTTGACAAGAAACATGTAATACGAGGTTAAACTTTCAACAAAGAAGAAATTCATGCATGATGTTCGAAAATTTTATTGGGATGAACCTTACCTTTTTCATAGTTGCGCGGATGGTTTAATATGATGGTGTGTTCGAGGAGGTGGAGATGGTCCCAATCTTAGGAAACTGTCATTGTTCACTGTTGGGGGGCCATTATGTGGGAATATGCGGACAACATAAATTACTATAATATGATTTATTGGCCTACACTACATCGAGGATGCCTATGACTTTGTGAAGCAATGCGGATCGGTGTCAACGAATAGGGAGTATTTCAAGGAGGCATGAACTTCCATTAACACCAATCTTGGAGGTTGGAGTTGTTCGTGTAATGGGGATCGATTTCATCGGCCCTTTATGAGCTCTTGTAAATACGTGGCATCTTGATGACGGTTGATTATGTCTCTAAGTGGGTATTTGTAGCATTACCCAACAATGAAGGAGAGTGTAACAACCTTCTTGGAGAAACACATTTTATCCGTTTGGCACTCCCAAAGCTATTGTTAGTGATGGGGATCACATTTTTGCAATTGACTATTGACACCTTGTTATCCAAATATGGTATGAAGCACAAAAGTGGCCACCTCTTATCACTCACAGACCAGCGGCCAAGTAGAAATTTCAAATCGGGAAATCAATTCTATCTTTACTAAAAGCAGTCAATGTAAACAGAACGGATTGGGCACGAAAGTTAGATGATGCCTTGTGGGCACTGTTGGGTACATTCAAGACCTTTGTTAGGATGTCCCAATATTAAGCTTGTTTTGGCAAATCCTTACCACCTCCTTGTTGAATTATTTCTACAAAGCCTTGTGGGAGGTGAAAAACTTGAACCTTGAATGGGGTAGAGTTGTCTAAGGGAGAGTACAAAATTGGCATGAGTTGGATGAATTCAGAATAAGGGCATATGAGAATGCAACTATTTACCAAGCTTGAATTAAATATTATCATGACTAAAAATTTTTGCAGTATGAAGCTTGCTCCAGATTTGGGTATTGTTGTTTGTTCACGGTTGAGACTATTTCGGGGGAAGATAAAATCCAAATGGTCGGGGCCATTCAAGGTATCTCAAGTTTTTGCAAAACGGTGCCATAGAATATCAAGGAGAAAATGGGGGTAAATTCAAGGTGAATGGTGTCAGCAGTAAGGGCTCACGGGGTGTTGGAGAATTTGGTCAGAGGTCTTATACATAGATTAACCATAAGTAATAAGAGACCTTCATCTTCTTTGCGATATTAACTAAGGCGTTTTCTTGGGAGGCAACCCAAGCAATTTTATTCTCTATTCTTATTGAATATTTTTAATGCATTGTTTTTTGATTTTTTGTAGGGAGGTAAACTTCAAGGAAGACGAGGATGAGGCTGGCAGTGACACAGGAAGAACGCCCGATGCGAAAGCACCGGGCGTCGTCCTCTTACTAGTACAGCGAATGTAGGATAATTGGGAGGCAATCGGTGACTCGTCGGTGAAATGCGAGCTTCACTTCGTGAACCAGCGATGGGTCGCGAATCCTGTCCAGTGCAGGAGTTCGAAGTCGGTCGGCAACTCATCCCGACAAGCGTCGCTACAAGCAGAGACCACCCAGGCAAGTTGTCGGTCTCAGCGATGTGAGGTAACGCCAACATGGTGTCACTGGAGAAACACTGTATCACTCCACAAGGCGCTGGTCAGTCACCGATCACCGAATTAAAGAAACTCATGTAGGTAATGTCATCGGCGAGCCACATCGCGGAAATCACCGACCCGCATCGACCATCCGATATTCCCCAATTTGGATTTATCTTCCTACCAAAGGTTTTGATCAATATTAAAACCTATGTCCTCAATTTCCTTTTTTTTTCCCACCATCTCTCATCTTCCCATGACCCATTCTTCCACCTAACCTCCATTAATGACCAGCCTCCCTCCTAGTCCAATCAACTTCCCTCTCTTCCCACTTAAATACCACTCCTCCTCCACTCTCACATCATCTCCACTCCTCCATATTCAAAAACACTATCTATAGGCGAGCGCAAGCTCACACCATTGTTATCACCCCCCAATTTGGTATGGTTTTTAGCTCATGCTTTAATTATGAATAGAACACCACCGTAATGCATGTTTGAACAGCTATTGATGATTTTTTCTCTCATTTGATTATCTCATGTTTTGAACAACTATTGATGATTTTTTTCTCTCATTTGATTATCTCATGTTTTATTTCACGATTAATACGCTATATTTTGTTTTTATGTGGTGCCATGTTTATTTGGTGATATATCGGGTAGAAGTCGGGGTAACCTCGAGTGGGTCACTCTCATAAGTTTCCCGATGATAGATAGAGTGACACCTTTCTTAAGGAGATTTGTCATTGTTAAATTGGAAATATTTGTGTATCAAAGTATGGATACATGTGGGTTTAACTACATAAGAGGCCTCCCCATAGGAAAATGCGCCCGGTTGTGCCCAGTGAATCGCCGATGAAATCGCGGAGTTGTTCATAATTTTGAACTTCTGTCCACAGGCAACAATTTGTGGCGCGTTAACGATTTAGGACTGTGATCGCCCAGGTAGAGGTGGCGATGGCTAGGGTCTTTACCTAGCAACGATTAATGTCTTGACATGACCTTCACGATTCCGCATCACCTTTCCTTTGATGATTTAGTCGATTGTCACACAGATCACTATTCTTCGTTTGATTTTCTTTTTTATATACTTTGAGTTTCTTTTAAATGTGTGCATAATTCTAACCTTGAGTACGCAGCGTCATGTCCATATCTTGATGGCCTCACAAGGAAAAGCATCGATGTGTAACAACAACACACCAACCTACATTCTAAGGAGGCCCAATGTATAATTTTCATCACTTTGGCTAGAATAAAATAGTATTATGTCTCTTTCAAGAAGAAGACGATGGAGTCCATACGGAAGCTCAGTTTGAGGTAGAGTCTTCCTTAAATGATTTCCCCATATTCTAACATCAAATTGGCATATATGATTAGGGTCCATTCTGCACTGCCACGACCCCACTTTCTGTAGTTGGTGTAGAGGTGAATACATGATATAAGGCGTGGAAAAAGCCTCCTAAAACACAAGGGCCGCAAAGATACATTACCATGCCCTCACAATACATAGATTTGCATGACGAGGTTTCCATAACACGGAAAGCGATCAATTCCCTACTATTGGTGACCAATCCAGCAAATTCAACATTCCGTAGGAAGGTGGGCCGATAAAGAGAATCAATTCCAATGGGTAAGCCAACATAGTGCGATGGGTCAACCCACGGTGGACCATCTCCAAGGGTATGATTCATCATCGTGACCTAAAATTTGAAGCCTGTATGTGGCTAGATTTGGTTTGTGCTTGATTAATTCCTTCTTAGAATACATTAGAGGGGGTCCATTGGAAGTTGCAATTCTTCTCTGCATCATGGATCATGTACATATTAATATTGGAGAGATCATCGAGATCAAGAGGAAACAAAAGAAGGGCCAAACGACGAATCCATCCATTGCCATATCTAGTGTTATAGAGTATGTTGTGTGTACGGGTCTCATGCCCACTGTTATGTCCATTGGATAAGCGTAGCGGCGACGGTTTGGATTACAGCAGCGGCCAAAGCTGATAGAGATGCCCCAGTTGCTTATGAAGTGAGCCAAAGTTACGAGCAGGACTCAACCACCGCTTCTATGCGCGTCTAGCACACTGAAGGCTAGTTCAACTTGTTGCGGCTCCGCCACCACACCTCCTGACTTGCTCAAATAGCACAAATGGCCCAAGTGCACCAAAGAGTCGGATTATGAAGCAAGTTAATGCCATCCTTCCATGATCCAGTAAGACATCAAGAAAACCCATTCAACTTGCTAGAGATAAGTTGAAAGTCCTTTATTGCAAAATTGAGGTCTTGGAAAATGAAGTGATTACTTTGAGGAAGGATGTATTACACTTACTAGACCTCAGCTGCCCGACAACCCAACCCCTCCACGAGCCTACACTTGGTGACCTTGGCAAAGGCACCCAAGAGTCCGCTTGATGATTGGTGGAGTGGGGGTATGACAGTCATCGGAGATAGTAATGGAGAGAGTGAGATATCATAATGACCACCATCGCTGTGCTCCTTTGTGCATGAATTAGATCCATCTTGGAAACACTTAGGCGGGGAGTGGAGAACACTTTATACCATGAGCTTCACACCCTACCAAATAAATGGGTGGCTCCAGACCTAGAAACCATTGCGTCCACGATCCATTGATGCCCATTGCTTATGGAAATGACTTCTTGGCATTTTGATGTGGCCACATACTTCCTGAGGCCCTCATCCCGATCACTAGTGCATCCGAAGTCCCCTTTCAACTTACTTGTCTTTTATTTTCATTCCATTAGGGGAAATCCGTTTAGTAGAGGGGAGGGAATTGTATATCTTACAATGGAATGAAATGGATGAGTTTTAGATGTTAGTGTGCTATTGATGAAATTGGGTCCTTGTTTTTAATTGTTAAATACTACTTTATGACCCAAGTCTTTTGTTAGCTTATGTAAATAGTAGAATAGTAATCAAACTCAAAAAGTTTCTTCATACCATTGTTCTTTCCAAGGAGCATTTATCTTTTTCTTTTCTATCTATTATCGAAATAGGGTTGGCACTATGATAGATTATGAGGTAGACTCTCTTAAGGGAAAATGCCATGTCGTTTTGAGTCTTTTGTGGAGCTATTTGAGAGGTACCACCAGAAAATTTTGAAATGTGGCATGAAAATGAAAGGAAGAATGTGCATTTGAAATGAGGAATGTATCCCTTTATCATACATTGTAGATTCCTTGTTTTCCTTATGAATTTGCATGTTCTAATGTTTTGAATCAAGATCTTGTGTGGATAATGACTTTTGTAGACTCTTTAGGTGTGATGCCTTGTGTGGTAAGAGTTTTTGTGAATCTCATGCGTAGGTTCTTGTGTAGAACTTTCCTAAGTGACGATTCAAGGAAAAATTCTAGATATAGCTTCACTTATAATATGATCTTAAGCTCTCTTTTGTTAAGTCACTTCACCCAAAATGAACACCTTGAACATTAACCATTGTTAGCCAATGTTTGAGCCTTGGACCCTTTCTTTGAAAATACATTACAAACCTAAAGACCATTTCTAATCCTTCTCTTTGGCACCATCCTTCCTAATTCTAGAGATGAAACAATGAAAAAATAGGGCTTGAATCCCAAGAAATGGGAAGCAAGAAGGGAATGAATGTGAAATGAGGAAAAATACTATGTTTGGATGTTATCAAGAGTAGGGGAAAAATGAGAAGCCTAAAAATGAAGAGTAGCGCCAAAATTGTGATGAGATGAATAAATCAATGGGGGTGAGGAAACCTTGAATCATCAAAAGAGGAAGAATAGTTAATAAGTACTATCTCTTGCATCATTAAAGCCAAATGTAGAAATTGATTGATGTTATAGATTGTCTTGTGTTACACAAAATATGAAGATGATGAACAAGGAGAAATAAGGTGGGTTGTGATCTAAAAAGATGTTGGGAGATTACAGGCTTTTGTAAAGGTATTAGGAAGGCATTACTCACTAAAACAAAACATGTATCTACCCTTAGACCTAACCTTTATTATGTTCCACAAGTCCTAAGTGATTTTGAGCGCAGTTGCTCTACATTAGTGGCCGAATTACATGAAGGGAAAGCCTATGGGTAGGTTATTGTGTATGAGACTCTTTGGGAGGTAGTGTGATCACCTCTTTCTACAATCCCTTGTGTGTATGCACTTGTGTTTCATATAAAGAATAGGGATTCTCTCATGCAGTGGCATCATTTCTTTTGAGGACACAATTGCATTAAGGAAAATGTGTGCATAAGGCATGAGAGGTACAAGCTCTAAAGTAGAAACTTTGAATGTGCAATAATTATGAATTGAGATTCTATATGTACTTTGTGGATAAGCTATGCCCTCATTTCGCAAAATGAAAGCTCTTGTGAATCATGTTTTTGAATGGTGGTGGCCTCTTTAAACTCTTCTTTTTTTCATTTTTGGAAATTTGCTTCTCTTTGTAAGTTGGTGAGCATTTTTGGATTGTCATGAATCAAGTGGTCATTGATGTATAAACTCGTATGGAGTGGCATGTTTCTCAACTAATAAGAACTGCATTATTTGAGGACAAGCAATGGTTCAAAATTTGGGATTTTGATGAGTTAGTAATTACCAACCCATTAGGCTCTTAAGCATGACCTTTAGCTTAGTTTTAGTCGGTTAGATAGATATTATACCCTTTTTGCCATTTTATGTGCAAATATCTAATTTGAAGGAGAAAGAAGTGGAAGTAAAGAAGGAAATCGAGATCACTGGGAGAAGATCGGAGAAACGCCGATAGCCCTTGAGATAATCACTTGCCTTGAACTAAAAACAGCCGCGTCGCATACATGTTCGGCCGACTTGCTTGGGATTGTGCCTATTGACTTTGAACTTGCCGAGGATCAAAGAGAAAGAAAAGCGGTGGCACGGTTGGAGGCCGGTGAATCGCCGTAGGATACTGGATTGTGCGAAAGAGAAATAGATGAAAGACGATGCCGTGGAATGTAACCCGGTAGACAGCGGTACTTTCATAAGTACCAAAATTCTGAGCAGGAAAAAGCGTTCAACAACGAAAAAGAGTTGATTTCCCTATCTTTAGAAATATTCTAGAAGGAAGTAATGCAGACAATGCATATCGAGATCTTAACTTTAGCTTTTTGAACATTCTTTTTCCGAGAAAGAAAGTAGAATTCTATTGAGTGAAAATTGTTAAATATTGTTTTTCTTTTTTCATCTTCCTGCAGCAAGGTACCACCATTGTCGAAGACATACATTGAAATTTGATTTTTCTACTCTTATTATTAAAATCAATGAGTTTATTGCTGAATATGCTCTTTAGTTTCTTAACCATGAGTAAGTAAATCATCAACTAGAGGTGTGTGGTGATATTTGTAATTAGATTAGACATTGCTAGCTTCATCTCAATATTTCTTAATTAGTATATTTACATTAAGTTCTCTCTAATTTATAATTAAGATCATAGTCTACAGATGTGGATCTATTTTTCTTGAAAGAGAAGAATTGAGTATTGGGAGAGAATTTGATGGGGGAAATGGATGTGATGTTGTGGAGTTGGAACATAGCCAAAACCCATATTCTCATTCCTAATTGATAGCTAATAGCTAGAAATTAGTGCCGGCTATTAATCCAAACTTGATTGGGCTAATTTAATTGTGTCTAGTGATTTGAAGAACTCTAGAAAAAGGCATTTATGAAGTTGAAAAACATAGAATGCCCACTTGTCTAAAGTTATTTACACAATTCTAAATGATGAGATGATTTAGCATTGCCTTGTTTCCACCTCTAGTCCCTCTCATTATTATTTGTAACTTTGGTTATTTTGCTATCCTAATTAGATGAGTTATAATCTATACCATTTTATTAACATCAAGTCTCCCCCAAAATATTTACTTCTTTGTTTCTTTTGAGTGGTACGGACTAATTTCAATTTTCCAAACAACACTTGCGCATATCACGTGTTAGTCTCTGTGGGATTCGACCTCGACATCGTCAGGATATTTGTTTTGATACAGCCCGACCGGTGTACTCTTTCCACTTAATTAAGAGTGTATTTTGGACACTATCGGTTCGCTTGCAAAGCATGTTAGAGTCGGGAACCAAAGTGTTAATGTTATTGGGGCCCATGGATTGCAACTCATTTGAGGAGGATGTATCTCAAGCACAATATGATGAAGAAACGTCAATTCATGATAGGCCAAATGATGGGCTCTCATCAAGAATCACGAAGAATTACCAATCCAGAGCACAGCATCCTCATGATGGGAACGAGGTTGGAGAGATAAGAAAGGCCAAGGTGGAGAGAAAGGATAAGCGATGGAGAAAATAGGGGCCCAAAGAGAAGGAATGGTATAGCCACCAGAGTTCAAATCCATATCTTCCTCACATAAAGTACGATGTAGCCTGTGCAACCAAGTGTGATAATTCAAAGGAATTCAAATATTGAAAAGGAAATGTTGGCTAGAGTGTTAAAAAAGCGATCAGCCGATAGCGAGTAGAGGAACTAAGAAAGGAAGAATTCAACCATGCCCAAATGGTAAGCTCCTACTACTTGCTTCAATCAAGCTTACTTAAGCCCAAATGAATCATTTCTCCACACAAATGAATACCTTGATAACGGGCACTCTTTACAGTGACAACTTGTACTTAGGCACGAAGAAAGATGACCACTTGCATGGCGGTGTCACAAGGAGCGAAGTTGTTACGGATGCGGTGACTAGAATCAAGGGGGATCTTTTGGTTCAAAACCAAATGAATATTTGAACGATGTGGTTCGAGTGCGCTGTTTGTGTTGATGATGACAAGTTGGTAGAGGAGGAAAGTTGATACTCCTCACGAAGGTATATGAATATTAAGCGATGAATCCCCAAATTCTAAAAAGGCCAAGTGCCTAAAAAGTTCCACCACCTTACCCCCAACTTGAGTTAAGCAAGAAGAAAGAGGGCGGCAATTTTATAGTTCATTGATATATTCAACAAGTTGTCAATAAATATTCCATTAGTTGATACTTTGCTCAAATGCCCGGATATGCCAAGTTTATGAAGGAGATTTTGAAGAAAGGGTAGTTGATGTGAGCACAATGGAGGTGTCACATCATTTTAGTGCAATTATAGATAGCAACCTTGCTCCAAAGAGAGATGATCCGGAGCATTCACCATTCCTTGCACAATTAGGGTGTACTTATTCAATAAGGGTCTATATGACCTGGTGACAAGAATCAGTCATGCCCCTCGTGATCTTTAAAAGGCCGAGGTTAGGAAGTCCTAAGCCTACCATAATAAGGTTTCTCATGGTAGATCGTTCTATCAAATGCCCCATAGGGATACTTGTTAATGTTCTTGTTAAAGTGGAAATGTTCATCCTTCTAGTGGACTTTGTTGTGCTGGATTGTGCTATGGACCTTTAAGTTTCCTATTATCTTGAGGCATCCCTTCTTGTCTATAGGGCGTGCTTTAGTGGATGTCGAGCTAAGTGAGCTAAAATTCTAAGTTGGTGGTGATGTGAGGTGATATGCGTGTGTACCAACCAATGAAACCACGAGATAAGTGCAAAATTGGTAATCATAATTGATGATGGAGATGGCGGGGGGATGAGCTTGAAGAAGAGGTCAAACCTCCAGATGATTGACAAATTGTGAGGTGAAACTATCGTCTTAGTGATGTTAAATCTGAAAGCGCTTCTTGGGAGGCAACCTAGGTGTCTTTAAATTTCTTTTCACTTCACATTTTTGTTGTGTTTGTTGTTGTAGGATGATTGGATTGGGGAAAAGAGTTGAAAGAAGAGTAAGGCACATGTGCTAGACCGACAAAATCACGGTACCAACTTGCGAACATAGGTCATGTACAAACTTGATGAATGCCTAAAAACTTGATTAGTACTGCGCCTCATCTACGAGTCACAGTCACGGAACACGGATACGTGTAGATCGGGAGAAGTGCACGTGGGAAAGTACGTTGAGAGAGAAAGAGGAAGCCTACGTCTCACATGTGAAATGCTTGACATGGATCACTTGAGGCAGTGTACCACATATCCTAGGCGGTGCAGCTTGGATGGTGTTACCCACGTGCGTTAGACATGCGGCTCACGGATCTAGATTTGTAGCGCGAGGTCAATGCGGCATGTATGAGGAAGTATTTTAAAGTTCACCACCCATTTGACCGGATCGACCCAAGTCCAGGCCCATGACTTCTCAACTTCTTCCCCACTTCCAAAATCCTAATTTTTCCACTACACCATTTAATTTAGCCCTCAACTACCATTTTTCATTTCTCACAATCCTCTATTAACTCACCATTAATTCCACAAAACCTCTTAACCTTCTTCCCTCCTATAATTCCACCCATTCCTTATATTTTCTACATGCTGTCACGGCAGTGGACCTGAATCAGACATAGGACCTAAAACCATGAATGACTCAAGCTAACTCATGACACATACATAAAATTAATAGAAGCAAGTAAAAATAGAACTGAACATAATATAAGTAGAATTTGTGTGTTACATAAAGACATAAGCACAAACACAAGTCAATAGCATGATCTGTCTATATATAGTTCGTCTAGAAAGCCTCTAAACGCATGATGAGCTAATGGGACAACACTCCCAACTAGTCTGCTAAGTCTAAAACTAAAGATATAAACAAAGAGACAAGAAATCAAATTATGCCGTCCTTGGATAATGAAGACTCTACCAAGAATGGGGATGATGCTAGGCGGAGGCGGAGAAATCTAGCATTCAGATGAGTCGGACCACCAGGAACATATCATGAAAAGATATATCATAGAGTATATAGTCGATACGTTGAATGTAATAGTATATGGAGGAGTAAGCCATGCTAGTAAAATAGATATTACGAAATCATGAATATATAAAACAAGGTAGAAAATGAGAGTAAGGAGAACGTGCTAAAAGCTATATTCCTGAAGTAATCGTAATCATGAGATATTCGTCATGGCTAAGTGTAACTATGCGACCCGAAAATGAGTCCGAATCAAGATACGCGGGAGAAGGAACCTGAGAGGCTCCAAGTCGACCCATGGCATGAACATGATATCTAAAACTACCCATACACAAGCCGCATACAAGATAGCGAAAGTTTGCATACATATCAAGCCAATCTAGAATAAAAAATGATAAGGCTGATTTCATCATAATGCTTGAATAGCCTCTAACATAGCCCCGATGGTGATGGGACAACATCCCTAACTAGCTCGACAAAAGTATGTAACTGAAAAGAACATAACTATAGATAGCTGAATTTCCTCAAAGGATGAGGACTCATCAACAACCGGCGGAGGGATGCAAACTACGAGAATCGACTAATGGCGGGTGACCCTAAATGCAGGCACATATCATGAAAGCAGTCTGATATAGAGTATGCAGTGATTTTGGAATGTGCGGTATGCTAGGTAAATAAAGCAGACAGGTTAAAACACATAAGAGTTCATAAAGTAGGTGACTTGTGATGTAAAGTGATTATGTAATGTAAACATAAAGGGCTCCAAGGTTTTAAACCATTCGTAAACCGATATAATCATAACCATAAGATAAAATTTCATAAAACATAACTTGAGCCAAAGTAACATAACATAACCATGCATAAATCATGAGGAACAATGGGAAGTCTTCATATAGGAACCATCAAAGATAGAAACACATGATGCCCCTTTATCTCGGTCAAATTAGGCGAGAATGTCATCCCAAGCTTGCTGAAGAGGCGTGCTGTCTTGATATCAACTGGGATCAATAACATTAACATTTGTATATAAACCTATGGTGGCGCCGGTTTTGAGACCACGGGAGTTTACCTGACAGCCAAGATATGCTCGGTGCTAGACACTACTCCCAAAAACATGTACATGAGGCTCATATCATAATCTATAATCATTCATGAAGTTCATGGCCAATTCGTCATAACATACTTGATCATCCTTGAAATACGGGATTCTCCATGAATAAGGGCCCATGAGTTGGCCAAGGTACTAAATTCATAAATCATGAAATTCAGCCTTATGCGTATATAGCGAAATTCTTGGATCATGATGAATGCTTGGAAAATTCATACATAAATCATAAATCATAATTTAGACTTGATAAGGTAAAAATCATAATAGAATCATAACTTGACTCTTAATGGAGCATGCATAATTGGGCATAATTCAATTAAATTTGAAATTATATATTTTTAATAAATATCTTGAGAAAAAATTATTCAATAGGTTTTTATTTGTTTATTTTAACTT
Organism: Datura stramonium; assembly: GCA_018107945.1. Taxonomy (NCBI): domain Eukaryota; kingdom Viridiplantae; phylum Streptophyta; class Magnoliopsida; order Solanales; family Solanaceae; genus Datura; species Datura stramonium. The sequence goes on from JACEIK010001898.1 coordinate 228,452, forward strand.
TTTTGTTGTTTTGCTAATTGTTGAGATGGAATTTTTTAAATAAAAAATTGGAATAATCCCCCATAAGATCATGAAACTTAAATCTAGAATTGAGATTCAGATGAAGAATTTTTAGCATAAGTGAATGGAACTCACCATTTCATAGCCTCATACACAGGTAAGTTGATCTTTCCTCTTCCTTGAATACCCGAGAAATTGAAGGAGGTGATGGATTTTATCCTTGATCACCCTAAGACGCTTCTAGTCTTACCCGCATGGAATGAGTGATTTTAGAATAAAGCTAAACCACTTTTAAACACTCTAACTTAACTTAAAACAGCGTAGTTAGGCCCTAGGAACATAGGAATTATAGAAAACCCTTAGTAAATTCACGAGGGGAAAAATACACGCCGGTCCGAATGAGGAGCCCAGACCGATTAAATCCTCAACACCATGACTCGTAGTCTACTTCTAAGTAGTCCAATACTAAATTATACCTTTGGTCACCATTAGGAACGCCATGACTCTTGGTGTACCAAATGACTCGTGGTGACATAGCCCAAATCTTCCACTTCATGCCGACCTTTGTCCCTGGTGATTTGGATGACTCGTGGTCCTAGCTCCTGACTCGTGGTCTCACAAGTGTGAAACCCCAAAAACCCAACCAAGTTTTCCTTCCTCCCAATGAGTCACCTAACGACTCGTGGTGCACCTCATGGGTCACTAGATGACTCATCCTGAGACTTGGTGCAAATCTATTTTCTTCATTTCAACCTAAGTGCGATCTTGGGAGCTATCGGTATTACAATAACGACCTACGGTTTATAAATACAAAAAATTACGTATTACTATACTTGAAATTATAAGTAGAAAACTCTAAAAGACCGATCAATGGGTCAAATATGCTACAAAACATAACATCCATGAATGTGGACATGAGTAACTTCAAAATATGAGGAACAATGGAAGGCATCGTCATAATCAACACTATCATGATAGAAACACATGATGCCCAACTATCTTTCTTAGTGGGCAGAACCATCCCAGACTTTCAAGGCAAGGAAAGATTAATGCTGATATCACTTATGAGTCACATGGGGTTTGAACATGAATATATACTGCAGGTGAGTACGTAGTTACCGAGATGGGGGGTTTTCTGAATCCCTACCCCTACCGGTGCTACACACTACTCTAAGAACATACACATGTCTCATAATCATTATACGTGAAAATATGCCAAACTTTCACGGGCTAGATGAAACATGAAATCATAATCATTTTGACATGTGTGATATATTCATGAAAAGATGTCATAGAGTTGTCCATGATACTTGAACTTGGATTTTATGAAATTAATACATACTTGAATGACACTTCATAACTTGAAATTATAAAATTCATAGGATTAAGATTCATAATCTTTCATACATATTTTGGATAATACATCCGCGACTTGATAGTAGGCTCATAAACTTGAATTTCATAAATCATCCATAATAGGGCATAATATTCTTAAACTAGAAATCATGATTTAGTAAGTAAATTGAGAGTCAATCTTCCCTAATAGCCATAAATCATCAATTGAAACTTGATAGAATTGGACTCATAGAGATATCATGGATAATTGCATGGAATTGGGTTAGACCCTAGAGGAATTCCACAATTTAGGGTGAGTAATAGAGATCATGAAGATTGAGCTTGAAAAGGGGTGAGGATGGAAGAATCCCCCATTCATAACCCTACATACTTGAACTTGATGAGATTCTAGCTAGGGTTTGATACTGCAAAGAGAAATTTGAAGAAAGAAATTGACAAATCCTTTCTTCCTTGAGATATTGGCCTTTCCCAACCTTTTTGTATGAAAAAGTATGAGAATAAGCTAAGTAAAACCCTCGATTACATTAAGGATCCCCAAAATAATGTCCTTATGGATTAGAAGCTTGAAAAATTACAACACTAGCCCTTCAAAAAATGGGTTGAATTGCATCACTAAACGTCTTGAATGGTAGTGACGGGCCTATCATATGCCCGATGATGCATTAAGCGCTACGTCACCCTTAACCGAGGAAGGGTTTAAAATTCCACCTTACGGATGGTAGAAGTAGCTGGCCGTCCTCCCTTGATGCTTAGAGTAAGCTAAGTGACGAACTTTGAGCAAGAAACCATGCATGATGATCGCGGAAACCTAGCAGTAGTCACTCTCACGGTGGAGTCACGACACAGCATCGATGGTAGTCGGCTCCTCTATCACCCTTACTTGCACCAAATCTTAGGCAAGTAGTCCTTTTTCTTCCAAGAGCCATTTGAGACTCGAGGTATTTATAATATCTCCTCATGGAAACATTCATCCTCGAATGTTGACTTAAGTATCTTGGAAGGCTAAGGAAGGAACCGCAATTCCAAGCGAACAACCATATTTGGCGGCGGAATTGGCTGACTCCAAAATGAAATACATGAATGAACTAAATTCATAGGCTCATACATGCATGTTGTGACATGAAAGAAACATGGGAACATGAACTTGGCATGGCCCCGAATAGAGTAATAAGGAGAAGTGGTACCTCATGTTGGGCGAGGCGCGGAAAGAAAAGATGCAAGTATCATATCTACTTGTTTTTCCCATGTAGCTCCCTCAACGAGTTGATTTATCAACAAAACCTTCCATGAACCTACTTCTTGTTTCTCAACTTCCAAACTTGATGATCAAAGATATTAATCGAACCTCTCGTAGGTAAGGTTATCCTTCACCCCGATGCTCTCAGCAAAACAACAAAGATGATGGATCACCTATGCGGTTCTTCAGAAGAGACATATTGAACAATGGATAGATAAAGCAAACTCCATTGGTAGCTTCAACTCATATTCCACCTTACCAACTCGTCTCGGGAATCCTATAAGGACCAATATATAAAATACTAAGCTTTCCTTTCTTGCCGAACTTCATAAATCCTTTCATAGGAGACACCTTGGCTGCAATCAGTAACCTCTGAACTCAGAAGCTCTCTCCCTCTAACATCTGCATAAGATTTCGCGGCTTTGAGTTGTTTTCTACATTCTCTAATGAGCTAAACTTTCTCCATAGCCTCATGAAGCGCTATGCAGCCCTATCAACATAACCTCACCTACCTCAAACCATCCAATGGGATCTACACCTCCAGTATGTAAAAGAGCCTCAAATAGAGCCATTTGAATGCGGAGTGATAGCTATTGTGTAGGAAAATTTAATGAGAGGCAAGTGATCATCCAACTTCCCTTGAAATAACATAACATATGCTCTCAAACATGCCCTCAAGTCTAAATGATCCACTCATCGACCGTCTATCTTTAGTAGTGAAACTTGTACTAAACTTCACATGTGTACCAAGTCCCTTCTAAGCGATGTCAGTGAACTTAATACCCCTATCTTGAATTATTAGACAAAGGAACTTCATGCAACCGAACCAACTATCGAATGTACAATCTAACATGATACTCGGCGGTTGTAATTTTTGATTGATAAGTAAATGCGCTGATTTTGTTAATCTATCCACGATCACTTGCATTAGAGTCATGTTGTCGGCATGTATGAGAAACCACAGCAATGATATTTATATTTATATCTTCCTACTTCCATGTAGGAAGATTGATGTCCTAAAGCATACCTCTAGGTTTCTGATGCTCGACCTTCACCTTTTAGTAATTCAAACCTTAGTCAAAGTTCTATTGTGTCCTTCTTCATGCTATTCCATAATAGACTTCCCATAGATCACGGTATATCTTGGTGACACGGATGGATAGAGTATCGAGGCTATAAACCTTACTCAACATCCACTCTCTCAGTCCATCTATAATTGGCCACAGTATTGGAATACACCATCTCCTTGCAGAAAACCTCTGCTTTTTAATTTTTATTCTTCCTTCAACTTCCTTTAGGATAGGATCCTCATCTGCCTTCTTTGTAACTTAAATTAGCCAATGATGATTCGACTCATTAGAAAGTAACACCACCATCTGTTTGAATCTATAAGGCAAACTCCCAAATGAGCAAGTCAATGAACATCCTTCACTGACACTTTTCTCTATTCTCGACATGGACACCTCTCCATGGATAGCCTACTATGAGCATGCGCCTGTGGCCTTGCCAGGATGATAAGGACCCCCACGGTGTCATAATTCCCGAGAAACTCTAGCTATATCCTTTGCCCCAGGATTCGAGTCCTTCTTATTAAATACGTATTATAGGTTTTTGTGGTCCATGAACACATCACATACACCCCATACAAATAATGTGTCAAATCTTCAAGCCAAACATCACGATTTGCCAACTCTAGGTCATGCATCAGGTAATTCTTTCCATGAGTCTTAAGTTTTCAAGAGGCATACACATGACACCATGTTTGCATCCATACACAACAAGAACAACCCTAGAGGCATCTGTACACAACAAAACCATTTATTGCCCCTCCGATATAGTCCAATACTAGAGGAGTTGAAGTGAGTCGGAAGTCTTTAACTCTGAAAAATCTTCTCACCAGGGCCTTCGATCACTTCGAAATTTTGACTTTTCTCTAGTCAACATAGTCCAGCAGTGTTATAATGGATGAAAATCCCTCTCACAGACCTCCTATAGTAGCTAGCTAAACCCAGCTCTTGATATGCAGCAGGACTAATGAGTCTAAACCAATTCTTCCGCTATATCTTTTGATCTGAACACCTATAGACACCCACACTTGGCCCAAGAATGCTAAGGTTCATCGAACTCACAGCGACTAAATTTAGCATATAGTGGTGATCCTTGAGAGTACGCAACACATTCCTCAAATGGCGGCATTTTCCTTTTGTTCTAGGTATATAAGGGGATATCATCTATGAAGATAATAAAAACATGTCCAAATACTCTGTTTCATTGAGTCCATAAAAATTGCAGGGGCATTAGTTATTACAAAGTACATAACCATAATATCATAGTGACCACATGAGTCTTAAAAAGTTTGTCTTCGGAATGTCACTCTCCCTAACTCTGTTGAATAACCGGATCTAAGTTCTATCTTTGAAAGAACTTAGCACCTTGAGATTCGTCAAATAGATAATTAATCCTGGGGAGGGGATCTTATTCTTGATTAGGACCTTATTCGATAGCCAGATAATCAATGCACATCCTAAGAGAACCATCTTTCTTTTGAACGAAAATTATTGGAGCACCCCATGGGCACTTACTAGGCACGATGTAACCCTTATCTCTGAGATCTTTCAAGCTGCTCTCAAATCTTTATCTCGGCTAGAGCCATTTTGTAAGGAGGAATGGATATAGGCTTCATATCGGGGAGAGAGATTAATACAAATTCAATCTTCCGGCAGGAGGGACACAGTATATCATCTAGAACACCTCCGGATACTCACATACAATAGGAATAGGCGAAAGTCGGTGTTTTGAACAAAGAATCCTTAACCGAAATTTGGATGGCATACACAACCCTTGGAGATCATCTTTCTAGCCTTAAGGTAGGAAACAAAGTGACTTGTAGGCACCGGTGAGCGCCATTCCACTCTAGAATTGCTTCACCCAAAAAATGAAACTTTCTTGTATGAGTTCTATAATTGACTAAAGCATAACAAAGAATGCAACCAATCCATACCAAAGATAACATCAAAATCGGTCATATCTAACTCCACTAAAATGACTAAAGTGACTTTTGAAGAATTGTAGCGAATGCTTGTATAACTATTGAGATAAAGCTGACTCACCAACGGGAGTAGAGATTGAGAGAAGGATTCGACATAATTTTGGGGTGACTCTAAAACTAAAAAAAAAACATAAAGAGTCAAGAAGATAATGTATCCTTTAGATCTAACAAAAGTAAACATCGAGATGGAATACTCATAACATACGATGACCACATGGTGAGCACTCCTACTCTTGATGAGATGAGAATGCATAAGAACTGTTATGGTATCTTCCCGCTACACTAGAAGAGGCATCTGTTGAATAGGTGAGAAACAGCTGGGTGCGTGCGGTAGGCAGGGCACAGCTACCATCACCTTGCCCCAGCTAAAGGACAATCCTTCTATATGTGCAGGCTACCCGAAGCAAACATCAAAGCCAACAAACACTCTCTTGGGTGGTTCTTCCCATGTATCCACACTGGAAACTAAGAGAATTGCACTCTCTTGCCATTGCTCCTCTAACCCCTAGAGCCTTATGATCTACCTCTTTAATCTCCTCGAGGTATGGATATAACACTAGATGATGATGGGTTGGGGTTTTGAAATCCCTGCAGTGGGACTAAGGGTGATGTCCATCACCAAACCTCGATTGGAACTACCTATAGCTCCTTGTGTAGCCCTCGGCCTCTCTCTCCTTTTCCTTTATCTTGCTTTGCCTCTATACGCTAAGTCGAGATATCTAGGTCATTAATTATCATGGTGGTCTTCCACTCCTTGACAATTGAATCGCCCTCCATTCACACACTTGCTCATATGAGCCCTTGGATCAACAACCATCTCTAGAGCATACTTGGGCGGTGGGTAAACTTTAGGGCACTCCTCAACGAGTCCTTATCATTACGCTGATTGATAGACTCGGCTACCTTTTATTCCCTCAACTCTCGAGGAAGAACCTATCCATGTGGCCAAGTAACAAAATTATCCCATCCAATAGGGTGCACCAACACCCTGCTCTCCTTCCCTTTATCAAGAAACCATATGAGAAACCCCTTGGCGGTATAGGAACCCAAGTCGCACCATCCCCTATCCTAAAACACCCATCACTTGGGTAATCTGCTAGACCTCCTCAATAGCTCCTATGAGGTCCTCATCATTTAGACCCATGGCTTTCAGTGGTTTCATTCGTAAAGTCTTGCACCTTAAATTTGCGCCACATTTCCCAAGTTGGTTCACATGAGCCACAACCTATAAGTTCACTTAGAGTTATGGCCTATGCTATCATCTAAATGCGACCACCTGAACTCAACATGAAGTAACCTTCTCGACAGGGATTTAATGTCACCAAAGAACACGTAAGCACACGTGGTCGTCATGTAATATAGGACGGTGAAGTCCCGATTATCAATCCTTTAGAGACTTGTCAGATCAGTCGTTTAAGTTTACTTCTTTATTTCACTACTCTAACAAAAACTAATATAATTGGGGGAATGATTTGGATAATTAAACTACTAAAAACTTGAAATTCAAAAGTAACTAAGGTTATTTGCAAACTTGTTTGTAAACAAATGATAGTAAAAAGTCTAGGGAAATGGCGCTTTCACATTAGCTTGCGTTTCAAAAAGTGATTATGCGGATAGTTCCTAAGGTTGCTAGTTGCAAGTTACTATCCCATTTCTTGCACTCTCCAGGAGCATCCAGAACCTCATGAACCCTAACATATATATCCCTATGGTCGCGTGAGAAATATAAAACAATGATTATTCCTACTGTATTTTAAACTAAATAAAATTTGAAGGTATATCCTATCCTCAACAAGCTTCTATCCTCAACCAATGGGCAAAAGGATCTTGAATTCCAATTTATATTTACTTTTAACCCTTTCGGTTCCCTACTCCCGAGTTCAACTAGAAGCCAACTGATTTATTCACAAGGTGATTAGTCTAGCGAATAAATTAAAATAAAAAGTAAATATAAACAACCTTTAATAAGAACTAGGTAGCAATAATCAGTCTATCAAACTTCAACCATCAAGTATGTCCCAGGCCCTAGAATGGGCATTTAGCCACTCATATTCATGCTGGAAAAACATAGAAATCATCATCATTCAAAAATAAGATAAAGAAAAAAAGAAACCTAGAAGGAACTTGTCTCTTAGCCAAAAAGCATTACAACATTCCTACGATCAAACAAAATAACATAAGATAGCTAACAAATGACCTATATGTTATATATTTATGAGTGAGTCATCAAATGACACTTTTCCCTAAAGTAATTGGCTTTAAAATCAGAAAAATCCATCTAGGATAGATGCGGCATGGCCAGCACCCTCCATAGTATTCTGGCTCAATATTCCTACGAAGTTTAGCTACAGGCGCCCCCACACCAGCCATAACACCAGGTGTTAGTCAATTTTACTGGTATCTACGGTGCCCTACCTATTCATAGCACTAGAGTGTTGGTCAAATTTCTAAGCTTTAAGAACCTTACAGCCCCACTCTATCCTGACACTAGAATATTGGGAAAATTTCCCTAAATGCAGGATGCTTTTGGGGCTCACGCCTCCCCATCTCACAAGGTGTTAGTCAAATTATCATCTCCAAAGTCAGGACACGACACCCCATGCATCCATAGCACCAACTTTGGTGCATATTTCTACGATGTTCGAGGTTGGCACGCAATGCCATCTATAGCCCGCTGACTTTCGTGACTCCCTTTTTCTTTACACCTTGAAAAGGTAAATTTTGGTCCTTTTTCCTTAATTTCCTACTCAAAATATCTAGAAACATTTTTATCTCTACAGTATATGAAAACATTAATTGACTTTTTTATAAGGATTATGAACTCAAACCATGTGGAAAAATATGGGTTAAAACATGTCAAATGGGCATAAGAATATACCTAATATTACCACCCTACACTTAAACCATTGTTTGTCCTTCAACAATCCTCAACATATGCACAAACTCGTATTTTCTCACCACTTGTCACACTCCTCAATTCAAACTTAAACAACTAGAAAAGAGCATATGATTAATTGGTTATCAACTTATAGCAATTCACATAAAGGACATGCAAAATTTTCACATTCAACACTACCTATAGCCAAACTCATCTTTTCAAAAGCAGGGGCCAACATAGTTAAATGTGAAACATGCATCATATTGTACACCGACTTAGACATTTTATGCCCCTCACTTTTATTGATGTTCCTCTATCAATTATCAATGAAAAGCATGAAACATAATAAGTAAGGCACACTCGCACTCACAAAGGTGTATCACATGTATGCGGCATACCATAAACACCCTTTATGTACGGTTAGACTGACTTGCGAGAATTAAGATCATAAGGACTTTTCTTGGTTGTAATGTCGGCTAAGGAAAGGTAAAATGATCTTTTATTTGATAGTGACTACAAATTCTAAGCACTTTAAGACATTTTCATCTTTCAAGTCCGCAATTTTCCTTATTGTTCACCCCTTCACTCTACTCACACTTTTCTTTTCTTGTATGTCCTTTTATTCACTACTTGATTACTAGTTCTTATACAGAATCAACAAGGATATTCACTATTAAAACTATTCCTTTCACTATCCTAGAAGCAACTAAACAACATATTTTGGGCACCCCTTCTTCCTACTTTCTCTTCTTATTTTCCCCACAATATTCTTTCTTTCCTTTCCCTCGTCATTCATGTACTTTGGTGGGCGTTCACTTTCCAAGTCTCAAAGTTTCGAAGAATACTTTGGATCAACAGTTACGGAGGTGACACAACAAGGGAATAGGCTACTTTTGGCTATGAAAAAGAAAGGCTTATGGCTCAAGTGAGTTAACTTGGGAAAAAGTTGGAAGGTAAAACAACATGGGAAACATGGATTTCTTAAAGAAATTCCTTAATCATCTCTTAAATCTTTAAAAACTATCTATCTAACATATACTAAGGCAAGAGTTCTAGAGTAACAACATGTACAAAATAAAAATATTTATCTTACCTCACATTGCATTAAGACTCTAATTAGTTTCCTATAGCTACACATTCATACAATCACATTGAATGAAGTTTTTCATTATTAAGCCCAACAAGCTGTCTTGGTAGAGTCAAAGAACTATGTGGTAATGTCTCGTGGGATTCTAACCCAAGATGACCGCTTCATTGCCTCTAGCTTAGAGCCTAAGTGAAATGTGAAGAGCACACAAATGATTAATGTCTCATTCAATCCTAAAAATAAAAAAATGTGACTAATTTCCCTTAAGACGGTCATAATCCATCTATCATAGGGAAGGGTCACTTTTCTCTATGACTACAACGACTCCTACAAATGAAAAATTGCAGATTCAAGGTCTTCCCTTCGGAAAAGGAATGAGAGGCGTAAGAAACTGAGACATGCAATTTTCAAAAAGTTCAAATAAGAACTTGATGGTATGCTCACCCTTAACCTTAAAATTTTTTGGAAGAAATCCCTCACCCCACACTTGAATTCATGCTCATCCTCAGAGCATCTTAAATTAAAGATTAGATGAGAGTGAGAAATTACTCCAGGTCTGTCGTTTATCTAAAAATGGGATTTCTTGGATTTACGGGTGCATGACCCCACACTTAAGATCGAGAACATGCTTCTTAACTGATTCTGATATTGGACTTCCCTTCAACGCAAAAGAAAAACAACAAAAAAATTACACTATACAAAAACAAGAAAAACTATACTATTACAAATTGGGGGTTTGCCTCTGACAAGCGCACGATTTAACATCGTGACACGGCGTCATCAAGTTTCACCACTTTTTCTTCCGCTTTGAGCTTATAGATTTCACTAATTTCTTTTCCAATTTACTACATTATGCTCGAGGGTGATGGTGTAAACATAAAGGAGATACAAGTAATAAATGTTGCATCTTGCACGTCTTGGCCCTTAAGTGAGGATATCATTATGTCTCTTTAGAATAATAAATTTTAAAATATAGGAGCATTGTTCCTCATCTACACATCTTTTCACAGGCTTGGAAGGCTCTATTTCTGGAGTTTTAGCACCAAACACAACGTTGAAAAGTGCTTAAATCAAGACCCACACGCCTTAACTCTATGATTGTATTATGCTTTACATCATCACTTTATCCACCTCCTCAACAATGACATCAACCAATAGCGAATAGTCTAATGGTTGGGATTCCTCTTCTTTTCCGCCATTATCGACACCCAAAACACTTTGGGTGGGCCTCGGATACCTCAACTTTTTCATTCAAAAGACCTACACGGAGTTATGGATACTTGAGCCAACTGGTTTATCTCTTGTCGACCTCTATTCTCCCTTCCACATAAGGTTCCTCTTGAGTATTGGCTAAGATTGTGACTTACAAATCATTACAAATTGCGGCCCTCATGCATAATCTCTCGAGCTAGAGCACTTATCCCTTTTAAAAAAGGCTTTTTTTTTGTTAAGTAAATTTGCTCCCTCATTACTTTCATATACTCCAAGATCAATTTTTCCATATTGCTCATTTGAGCATAATGTTTCTCCTTTTCATTATTCATGTAAGCATAAAAAACAACAGGAGGATCGTAATAGGGGCTTAGGGAAGGGGAATAAAAGTTTAGGCAACTACTCTAATGGTCATCCAGACCACCACATACACCACAAGTATGGCAGTGTTTTTCCATAATTAGGTTGCTCCACAATTAAGACATGGATTACTATAATATGAATACTGTCATTCAACCCATTTTTGTCACGCCCTTGGAGGCATGGTGACACAGTGCCCTACTAGGACTTCCAAACTGCTGGTGTTGAGGTCTAAGCACCTCGGTGCGGGGAGCTGGCTATAACTCTAGAATCAAGCAAAGGGCTATATGGCGGTTGCCATTACAACCTCCGGCCGACAGGCCTATAGCCACTGTGAAAAATAAATAGCTAACCGAGAGACAAACAATCATAGGGCCCCACATGGGCGTATCATCTAACCACGGAAGTAATGCAATCTGCGGGCCTCTAGGAGTAATAAGATGGTGGGACGGGGCAGAGCAGCCTACCATACTGGCCTGGAAATAGAAGAAGTAAACCTCTATCACTCAAACTCCAGAAGAAAGAGTTGATGGCTTTGTGCGGTAGGCCGAAACAATGAGGACTGCTCCTCGTCTATGTGTACACGAGACAAGTAATGCGAGCGCCCCAAAAAGGCGTCGGTACCACGGGTAATGAGTATGTAAAGTAACACAAATAGCCAGAAAGTAAAATGAAATGACTAAATAGCGAAGTAAGGAAACGGTGAAAATGACAAAGTAGTGAAATCGGGACTAAACATAGCTGTGATAAGGAGGTAGGGACCATGCACGACAAACAGTCGTCCTAACTACAACTTTATCGGTAACTAAAGCAACATAAACCTTACGTGGCCCCCATGAAAGGTACAATCAACCACTGAGAACAACCCACAGGCCCCCATTAGCCCCTGAGTATACAGCAATCTATATACCCCCTATCCGGGTCATGCGAGCCAACTACGCTGCAAGCGTCACATCGTCCTGGTACCGGTGGGCATTCATTTTGTTATAGTTGTGCACAGTCCAGGACTCTGATATCTACACCGGGCGTAAATGCTCGGCGGGGGTGTGTATAAGGCCAACCACGACAAATATGAGGATCAAGATCCCATCTTCGTCCCTTAACCGGACGGCATGCCACTCTATGAGCAACGTATCCTCGCCCTTTGGCGATATAGTCATTTCTGTTATTAACCTGAGGGAGGTCACAAAGCTATACGGTATAATCCATCCTAAAACAATACAATTACAAGTCTCAACTAACAATGACAACTAAACATGGTAACATACTCTTGACATACTTTATTGGGATTCATCTTGGATTACTACTCTGTTGAAGAAACTAACTTCTTGAGAAAATGCCTTAACATACCTCGTTCGTTCTTTCTGGAATTAGCGCGAGTTCCAATTAGTATTCAATAGCTCTTCCCAAGTGAAATCATGTTATTTGAAAGATAGGACTAGTTGTAACACTAAATTCGTAAAAAGTTAAAAACTTTATTTATAAATATTGACTATATTCCAACTTAACGAGAACAGTTGAAACCTCGTTATTTCTCGAGAAATTACATAAGGGATAAATACTTACTTTGAGTCTGTGATCATGCGACACTAGTTTGGAGAAATTCCAACAACGTTGGCTCGATGGGAGCGATTCTCACAGGCGAATTTCTGAAACTAGCCGTAGAAATGCTCCTATGACCTGCTCTTGATATAAGAAGTTAATTTGAATTTGGACGGCGTTTAGCGGCGTAATCGAATGGAAATTATAATTCTCCTTCGTTTCTTAACTATCTTGAGTAATATATATGAAAATTATCAAGGATTCTAAGGAGTGAGGCCTATATACTTGAAGCGGATGCAATGCAATGTAGCACGTTGGCAACACGCCGATTTAAGCTCCATGCCCGTTGGCTAACGCGGAGGACCGGGCTCCGTGCCATTTTGCTCCTCTAGGCGGCTTAGTTGAGGCCTCCTCCAGCGAAATTCCATCTTGGTACTCGTTCGGCCTTTCCTACCGTACGTATGGCATTCTAAAACTCTCAACCAACGTGCGGAATACGCCAACTAAATTCTAGAAATTTAGAGTTGTGACTGATTTTGTATATCAAGATGTCATGTAAAGAAGAGTGGTAATATACTAAAAAAAATCTATACAATACACTTACAAAAATACAATTACTTGAATAGTGAAATAAAAATCCTAACAAAAAATAATTAATCCATACTCAAGTCCACAAACAGCGGCACCCAAAAGCGATGTCGCCCAGCGCGTACAGCGCACATGGTAGTCAAGTAAAATAGGATGGTGAAGTCCCAATTATCAATCCCTTGGAGACTTGCCAGATAAATCGTTTAAGGTTACTTCTTTATTTTGCTATTCAAACAAGAACATGTATAGTTGGGGAATGGTTTGGAGAATTAAACTATTAAAACATGAAATGTAAAATTAACAAAATTGTTGAAAACTTATTTGTACTTCAACTAATGATGAAAATATGGAAATGACCCGTTTGCATCAGATTTGATTTTCAAGTGATTATGTTAGATTAGTTCTTCCTAAGGTGACTAGTTGCAAGTTACTATCTGTTCCTTGCCACTCTCTGAGCATCCAAGAACTATCTAATGAACTACAACGCCCTATATCCTGTGGTCATAGGAGAAATATGAAACAACATTTATGCCTACTTGTATTTGAATTAAACGGGGTTGAAGGGTGTATCCCTAACCTCAACAACAACTTATAACCTCAAACAATGGGCCAAAGGATCTTGAATTCCCTATTTTACATTTACTTCTAACCCTTTCGGGTTAGTCTCATTCAGCGAAAACTAATAGGTATTCACTAGGTGATGGAGTCTAGTGAATAAGCAATTAAAATAAGTAAATATAAACAACCTTTAATGAAGAATCAAAACTAGCAATAATCAGTTTATCAGACTTCAACTTCCATCAAGTATGGAAAAAACCCTAGAATATGGGCGTTTAGAAACTCGTATTCAACGGAAAAAACATAAAAATCATCAACATTCAAAGTAAAATGATAAAAGAGGAAACCTAAGTAGGAACTTGTATCTCCTCTAAAATCACGTGACAACCTTTCGATGATCAAATAAAATGATGTAAGATAGTTGATAAACAACCTAATGTTATATTAATAGGTGAGCCCTCAAATGACCCTTTTTCCCTTAAGTAATTGGCTTTAAAATCAGTGAAATCCATCCAAGATAGGGTTTGGTGTGTTGCGCCCTCCGTAGTCCCAAGTTTGGCTCAATTTTTCTGCGAAGTTTAGCTACGGTTGCCCGCTCCGGCCATCGTAGTGTTAGCCAAATTGCACTTGTGAACATATCTTGCAACCCACTCCATCCATAACACCAAGAGTTAGTCATTTTTGAGCTTTAGAACCTCTCTGGCACCCACTCCATCCATAGCACCGAGAATATTGTGAAAATTTCCTAAGTTTGGGATTCTTACGGGAGCTCCACAACTCTCATCTTGCCAAAGTGTTCATCAATTCTAATCCTCGAAATGCGGGACACCGGAATCCGCCATCCATAGCACCAACTGGTGCATATTTCTCTGAAGTTTAGGGTGGCACACCACAGCAGAGCCATAGCCCAGTGACTTTCATGAACTCTTCTTTCTTCACACCTTAAGTCAGTCCTTTTTATTTGGTTTCCTACTTAAAACATCTTGAAACATTTATTAGCTCACAAGACATATGAAAACATTAATTCATGCATTTCATAAGATTATGAAGTCAAAACATGGCAAATATCGGTAAAAACATGGCAAATGTCATGCCCACCTTGGGGGTATGGCGGCCCCTTGTGCCCTAGTAGGACCTGGTGATGAACTAGTGAGCCTAAGCACATCGGTGCCTAGGCTGGATCTATCTGATTCCTGGAAACAACGGGCTATAACGGCTGTAAATACGACCTCCATTGCATTTGGGCCTATAGCCTTTGTCTGCAACATCGGCTAGCCAGAGACACAATCATAATGGGGAGCCTATGCGGGCCGACAAGGCCACGTCTAGTTACACTAACTCAACATAAAGAATGTTGTATATCTACGTGGCCAGAGCAAAGGTCACCGGTACTATCGAGAATATGGCCCCCTACAGCCAACACAACTAACCACGGAGTATATACAATCGCAAGCCTCTATAAATGCGATAGAATGGTTGGGACGGGGCCTCGACCTGCCATCTTTGTACAACAAGAAAGTGAACTACACCTATGAATATCCAAACTCAGGATGACGGAGCTAATGACTCTGAGCTGGGTTTGGAATCACGGTTCGCCTCCTCGTCATAGTACTTGCGAACCCAAATGTGCGGCGCCCAAACCGGCGTCGGCCTGCCCCATACAGTACAAAAACAACTGAATACATCTAAATATAAACAACATAATAGAAGCTTTACAAGAAGAGCAGGAAATATCTAGATCTGTAAGAAGCTGCATGTCTGAATCAAACTTTCTGTCTTGTGAATAAGGCGGAACATACTTTTTGTCGACATGAAATCTCGCGTCTATTAGCTAATATATAACATATAAGTACATATATAACAAGAAATAACAAATACCGACCCCCATAGCGGAAAGTTCCAACCAATCAACGATCTATATACCCCTACTAGGGTTCTAAAACCTTCCAAAAATAAGTCACTCCACTCATCTACTAACTACGAGCACCTCCTTATAGGCCCCTGGGTCTCATTTCCAGGAGCCTATGGCCTCTGATATAAATAATGTTGTGTGCAGTCAGGAGGATCTTTTATCTTATATCTGTGCTTGTAAGCGTATAAATCATTCCTTGGGCGCAAACTGCGAGTAAGCATCTTCTTATGTGATCGGCTGATATGGGGGAAAGCTTCATCCATCTTCGTCCCTGTGGGCGCATCTGCCCTCCCTTGAGTGACGTACCACCCACACCCGCTCGGTGGGTAACCTGATTTACCAACCCGGGCGGCGGGAGGACGCTCAAGGGGTGCCCTCATGGCACAAACGAGTCTCGACAATCAATAATCACATATAGCGAGCATGTTTGAGCCCAGAAAATACTATACGTATTGATTTCTTATTTTCAAACCTCTTTCATGTTATCTTGATTCTCATCTTGCTTTATATTGAATGCAGGATCTTATCTAAGCTGTATCAATATACGCTCGTAAGATATTATACGGCCAGCCTTGGCTATCTTTGTAGCGAATATTATACGGTATCTTTGTATGCAGGATATTATACATGTATGCGATTTACTTTACTAGCTTTTATTACGAATATATTTCATATTATAAAACATGATTGCTAAGCATCTTGGGCTATCTTGATGCAGAAATGATATCTGCTATACTGAGTCTGAAATGATATCTCTCCATTTGGCACTGCTTTACTAGCTTTCGGACTGAATATGATATAACAACGCAAGACAAGTTTACTGAATTCGGAGAAAACTCAATATTCGACTCCGGGAATTCTATTACGAAGTTTACTATATTATACTAGGCTAAAGTTACTAACTTGCTGAAGAAACTGGATTTACATACCTTTGCTTCGGATTATCCGACTAACGGACGAAGCTCGGTCAGTACTCCAACTATTTCTCCCAACTGCATTCACATGTATAACAATTAGAACTAAATACACTAATATTCTGAAAGGAAACATCATTTTCGATATATTTATAGCTCAAACTTTGTCTTATCGAAAGACAGTCGAAAACTTGATATTTCTCGAAAGTCCAGAAGGGAGAAATACTCACTTTAAGGCTAGGAGTACATTGAAACTAATTTGGAGCAATTCCACTTACCTTAGCCCGGTAGCACG
>JACEIK010001899.1:0-11534 GCA_018107945.1 Datura stramonium
TGGAGCAATTCCACTTACCTTAACTCGGTAGCACGATGATTCGCCGGCCGAATTTCACGAAACTAAATCCGTAGGAATGCTCCTTGCTGCTTAATACCTCCGTTTCTTGAGTTAATTCTAGTTTGGACCGCATTTGACAACGTAATCGGATGAATATTGTTAAGTAATCTTCGTTCTTCCTTCTCTCTGGTTTTTACCCTCTTTTCTTACTGGAAATTTTATGAAATTAACTTTAAAAACCGAAGTGATGGCTTATATACTTGGGCCTGGATAGGGCCTCCATGACACGGCGCCAATGCGAGGGCCCTCCCTCCGTGGCACGTTGCAATCGCGGAGGGCTCTGCCCCGGCTTCTCCCGCGATGGTTCGACGAGTCTCTTATCCGGTCTTTTCCCCGGGCCTTTTCCTAGCATGTATGGCATCCAAAGCTCTTAACCAACATGAGAATAGGCCATCTACATGTCGAGAATTTACGGGGTGTAACAACAACCCAAGATAAATTTTTTGCTTTTATATATTTGTTCAAGTGTGTAGGTGATAGCTCATAATTTTCAACAAAATAATTTTAGAATGAAATACATAGATTGGGGAAGCTACACTTTCCCCCACAGACGATGAGGAGCAGAGGCCCAGGAAGTCTTCTTTCACTCTATTACTTTATGCTTATTTGTTTTACCACTGGGGACAGTGTAACTAATTAAGCGTGGGGTGGGAGAAATGAACTTCATATTACCATGCATTCCTTAATTGCTAAATTTGCACATTGTAGGCCTAGTTTTTTTTGTGGGATTTGTGATCTATCTTGCATGCTTGTTTGTGTGTAGTATTATATTTTATTTTGGGTTCCTCCGGTTTTTATTTGCGGTACTTTTCTGGTGGATAGTCCCTTAGAACCGACTAGAGAGTCTTGATTTTTTTTTTTAGTCATTGAGTCATGACTTTGCCCGATGATGGATGGATGACGATCGTCTTAAGGGTAAATTAGTCATTAGGAAGAACAAGACTTGAGCCTTACGAATGCTAGGTGCTTCACTTTAGGCATCATTGAGACTTTATTAAATTCACTCACAAATGCATGAAAAAGGTAGAAACACTTACTCTTTTTGAAATTGACTCTTGTACTTGAAAAAATGGGCTTAATTATGTTATGCATACAATATGGATATATGTGTTTATGTGATCTTGATTTCCATTGTTAAACCATCTTGTNGACTCTTGTACTTGAAAAAATGGGCTTAATTATGTTATGCATACAATATGGATATATGTGTTTATGTGATCTTGATTTCCATTGTTAAACCATCTTGTGCCAATGTGTGAGGAATTATCTTTGATATACTCCATGATTGTAAATTGATGTCTAGAACTTGCCCGGTGTGTGTGCAAAGCGAAATAAGAATGATGGATTTAGAAAGTGATATAGGCATTTCATTGGTAACCATATTTTTATCCTATTTTACCTACCTTGATTGTAATTATCCTAGTAAGCCATGTTGAACTTTAGCCTATTCTTTTGATAGCCATATTTTAAGCTTGAATCCCTTTTTGTTGTATTGACTTGTATTTGATCAAAATAACTCCTAGAGCACTTTAATGAAAAAAATTTATTGTAAAGGAGCATAATTGCAGAACTGAAGGGAAAAGCTAAAAAGTGTGGTGAATTGGAAGAAAAGAAAAAGGTGAAATTTTTCTAAACAAGGAGGGTGATTTTTAGAGGGAAAACAAAAAGAAGAAAGAACTTTAAAAAATTGAAGATGAAAAAAATTATGATTTACCGATTAACCTTACCCATTTGTTTACAATGAACTTGTTCTGCCCTGGTCCTTCCTTTAATATTGTGAATCTCAACATAAGAAAAAATGTTTAAGTTGAGGGTGGCTAGAGTAGGGGTGCGTAAAGGGTGGAAACAAAAGAAAGGAAAAGAAAAAGAGAAAAAATGTGTGTGAATAAGCTCAATGATGGAAAGAAAATTCCCCACGAGTCAGCTAAGTTGAAAAAATTAAAAAGTAAAAGGAGGTATATGGAGAAAATTTGGAAATTGAAGAATATGCTTAAAAATCAAAGGATTGTGAAGTATTAAAGTGCTTGGGGAGATTAGTCACTATCTTGGCCAAATAGTTCCTACCCGTCCCTTAGCCTACATTACAACCAAATTAAAGTCGTAATTGATCCTTGATTCATAATTCTATATTAGCGGAGTATTACACTAAAGACAAGCCTACCCAAGTTAATCTTATTGTATATCTTGTGGGAAAACGGGCATCTCTCCAAATTGTGAGGGGCACAATGGTAAGACTTTGGTAAATCTTGATTGCTAAATGACATATGATTCATGTTGGCCCAAAATATGTCTTGATGAGTTAGTTTTCAAAAGATAAGTGATTTCGAACTTTGACATTTTATTGTTGATCCTATATGCACGCGAGTGAATTGTTTGAGCTTCATTGTTTTGTCTCATGATCCTAAGTGTAAGTAGACTTGTTCGTGGGATGAATTTTTCGCTTAATAGTTAGAAGGGAAGTAGTAGATTGTTAGAGGATGAACAATAGTTTATGTGTTGGGTGTTGATGAAGGGCGTACTCACACACTTCATAGACATATTTTGCCTGTACTTTACTATGTTTTGAGAACAAATTTATGTGTGTTTGCATGTGTTTATGTTATATATTTGTGAAAATTAGCTAACGCATGTGATTAGATGTTTTCAGGGAAAAAATGATGGATTTGAATGTATTTGAGGCTTATGGAATGAAGATGAAAAGAAGCTGAAGTCGAGGGAAAAGGTTGAGTTTTTGAAGATGCAGAAATAGTGTACCTAACGTGTTGAGGGAATGACTCGTTACGTCTAGTAATGAGTCGTGAAGTCAGTCGTGGAGACTGAGAAGAGAAATTTTGAGAAAAATCCAGTGAAGGTAAGGGAAGACATCACGAATCGTCAGGTGTTGGCACGACTTTTTGTGAGAGCACTAGTAGGAATCGTTAGGTGCACTGGAATTTTGGAGAGTTAGACCACAAGGGGCATAAAGACTCTTGCCCATGCACAAAAAGTCGTTACGTGACCCGTTTCCACAATTGGCGACGCGACAAGGCTTCCAAAAAGGGAAAAAGTGGATTTCCTACTTTAACTAGGAAAAGGAAAATTAAATCCCAAGAAAAATTCATCAAGGAATGAGGAAAGCATCTTACTACTATAAATACCCTTTATTTTCATGTAATAGCTATGAAGATTTAGATCAAGTTTCAAGTTCAAAAGTCTTCAAGTAGGATTAGAGTTTTAAGTCTCAAGTTTTTAGATACAAGTTTGGTGTCTTACGTTTGGAACTTCGAGATGATTGTTGAATTGTTCTTCTTTATTGTTGCAATAATAAAGTGAGTTCTTCCTATCATCGTTGTAAGTACTAATTTATGCTTTTATTTGTGAATTCTATTAATTTACTTATAAACATGATAGGCTAAAACACAAAAACTAGGGTTGTGGGAACCATGACAAATTAACACACATATTTAAAATACTTAGTGATTCTTGAATAGTGTTTATAAATGTATTGTTGCTTCCTTCGTTTTAATTGAGTATTAACGATTGAAAACATTAGAACTTGCCTTATTCTTACTTACCATACCAAAGAGGTAGTGAATGGGAAAAGGAATTAACAACGGAGATTTAAGGCTATCAACCCTCATCTAATAGCTTGACCTTGTCGAGGAATAGCTAATCCGATATTAAAGGGTAAGGGTTAATCAAGAATACACCCGTAGACGGACCAAGTTGCATGGTGAAAATCATTTAGATAGGGGACCAACCATTTAGGTGAACCTAACTTACCAATATTGCATGCTAAGCACCGGAATAGATCACTAGTATAAAGCTCCTTGTGGTTATGAAGTCATGGGGAACACTTACCCTAGTTAGTTGCATTAATTTTGAAACAACAAACAATTTCTCAACATTTTTATTTATTACTTTTAAGAATTCCCCCCTCTTAGGAAATAATTAACTAAAAAGCGTAAGCATTAACATTCTTCTATATCCTTCCATATTCCATGTGGGATCGACCCCAACCTCTAGTTGGGTTCTTTATTGACAACGTCCGCTTAATACTTTATTAAGAAGTGTAAGTTTAAGCATTATCATTAAGACAAAGTTTGAAATATATCATAGTAAACATTCGACAGACTAAATCATCTACATAATGTCAGAAAAGCTTCTAAAACATCTGATGAGCTTATGAGACTACTTTCCCAACTAGCTCACTAGAATTTGACAACTAAAGTAACACGAAAAGCATAACTAATAAGTGTCCTCGAAAACTGAGGACTCACCCAAAACAAAGGCTGGACAAGATTGAAGAGAAAGTAACTATCAATGAGACTAAGATAGATCACCCGAACCTATATCATGAAATGATATAGCATAAACGTACGGTCAGTACTTGAAATGTACTTAGTATATAAGGAAAGTAAAACATGCTTAATAAATCATAAGTTGGGTAAATCAAAAGATCATGAGAGTAAGGACTGCATGCTGAAAACTGTATCTGAGACATACATAATCATAAACTGCATATCATAACATAACATAATGACCTAAGATTTAGAAATAAAAATCATATGACTTATCATAACTAAAATCATAACTAAAAGCTCATAAACTGATCATTGGGTCAATCTGCTGTAAAATGTAATCTCATAAATCATAAACATGAATAACTGAAATTATGAGGAACAATGGGAGACTCATCATAACCGACAACCACCATTTATGAGCACATGATGATCCCACATCTTTCCCACATGGAGGACAACCATCCTAAGACTTTCCAGGGCGAAGGACAAAGAAAGTGTAATATCACAGTGTGCCCTCGGACAGGGAAATACTCTCTTAATATTTCCCAAATATAAACTTACGTTGGCGCGTAGTTATGAGACTGGAGAACCTGATAACATTCAAAATATATCCGTAATTCAAAGAATATACACGATCAAAGTATCAAAACACATAACCCGAAGAGTGCTGGGGTCGAATCCCAAGACTACCAGGGAATAATATTTCAAGTGTTAATTGAGAAATTGATTTCAGCCTTTTAAGGACTAGACTTTCAGTTTCTTTTGCGTATTTCAGTTTCCGTATTGTTGAGTTAGTTGGGGCTTTTGTTGCATAAACTCATCCAGACTAGAGGCTTTGTAGACTTATGTATGTGCTAGCTTCAGATGTTATTCTGATGTTATGTTGAATTAGACTTCCGCTGAGTTATATTGATGTTTTCTTTAGTTCATTGAATGAGTTAGTTGTACGCTTATGCCATGGGTTGAGTTGGGGTCTCTCGGGGTCCCTTGTCCCGTCTACGATCCGGGTCTATGCTTCGGTCGTGACATTGAAGTTGCCTTTTGTGTGAGTTTTTCATCTCCACAAGTCGATGGAGACCACTTGGCTAAGAGGATTGTGGAGGGGGAGAAGCTCCTCGCTGAGGCATGTCACCCGATGCTTGGCCCGACATTTCAAGGTGGGGCACATTTGACTCTGGGGCGATTGGTGATTGGGCTGACTCGTGGGAGAGGGATTCTTCTTGCACTCCAAAGGCCTGCAATCACTTTCTTTTCACTATCGATGCCTCGACATCTCTCTTTCGCTCAATATCTATCACACCCGAAGCAACAGAAGGAGTTTCATCCAGGAATAGAGGCACCCCAGCTACTAAGAAAAGCTAGGAAATTAAGACAAATAAGGCATTGAGGTACTGGACTTCCGGGCCTTTTTC
Source organism: Datura stramonium (assembly GCA_018107945.1). Classification (NCBI taxonomy): domain Eukaryota; kingdom Viridiplantae; phylum Streptophyta; class Magnoliopsida; order Solanales; family Solanaceae; genus Datura; species Datura stramonium. The sequence continues at coordinate 5,756 of JACEIK010001899.1, forward strand.
TTCATTTGTTGACCGAAAATTTCCTCGAAATTAATGGGGACTCCCATCATTATGCAATAAGTAAGGATAAAGGTTTCAAGGCTGACGGTATGCTCATTTTTAGAGGGGATGATCCAAGCACAAAAAAATCGATCCATAGCTTAGCCTCAAACTTCAATTCGTGGTGAGATATTTTGCCACCCATAGAGGCCCACAAAGGATTACCAACTTCTATGATGCGGCCTACCCAAGAGAACTGATTCTATATATCAGCCACCCTTGCTATGTACTCCATAGCTGAGTCAACTTCGTCCTCCCAGAACAGGTAGTTTATCGTCACTGAGGTTATATCAACCTCCATTCCCTAGATCATCACTGATGGAAAGCATGGGAAATCATCCACTTTTCCCCTATGAGGCGTAGAATTCAACTACCAAGATGGGGAAGTATGGTGGAAGCAGGTGGCAAATGCATGCCACTGCCTGTCAGTGAATTGCGCGGTGATGTTGGGAAAATCACCTTTTATCCCTGCAAAGTCGAACTGCTTCTCCACCGTAATTGAACAGTCTTGGCAAATGACATAGTGCTCTTGCATATTAGGGACGCAAAAAATTATTTCCACCTTTGTGTTGGCCCAAGGTGGGGCAGCCTTTGCCTTGCCCTTTCCTTTGCAGGCAGAATAAGCAGGGGCTTTTCCATTTCCTGTGTTTCTTGTTGAAGACATGGTTTGTTTTTATGAAATAATTATGTTAGTGACAAGAATTTGAAGTAACAATTAAAGAAAAGAAAACTAGTCCAAGGAAGAACTGAGAAATAAGGGAAAACCAAACAATCATTTGAAGACCAATAGCGCCAGCGAAAGACAAACGGTTCACAGAAGGCATTTCGTGGACCGATAATTGACTGCCGACGCCTTACAGAAAACTGGGCAAGTGAGAAGGTTTCGAAAGCTTAAGAGGCAAATCGCCAGTTTAGGTTCTTGAACCACCGATGTAGTGGGGGATCTATTCAGCTGCTAGAGCCAATTTTCAAAGTGAAGTAGTGCTTCATCGGTGCTTCGACGAATCTGACCGGCGAATACCGGACCCTGTTGTCCCAAAATTTTAACACTATTCATAGGCACCCATTAACACACACTCACATCAAACATAGTAAAAGCATCACTACACCAATCAAACACATATTTATGACGTTTAGCCCTTAAAAATGGCGTCACCCAGTCTATCATTAGGCCAAACGTTGTGCTTTATGCAAATGGGGTACTCATACTTCACCCTTTTCATAATTTCACACACAAAAGAACATCTCCATCCCATTCAACAAGTATGTCTCATTCAAAAATTCAATAGGGAAGGGAAACAAAGTATTACTCCTAAAGAATTAAGCTCCAATGATAAATAAAGACAAGAGGAAGAAAATTGTTACCAAATTAGGAGATTTCTTGCACACACTTGACTTTCAAAAAGGCTTGACTAAATGTTGCAATGGAACCTTGAGATAGATGTAGTGAAGAGAGTATGAGTGAAGTGAGTGTGTTGGTGAAATATGGAGGGGGTTTTATAGGTGAAGGATGGAAGTGTGATAGGGTGAGGGGAAGATGGAGAGTTTAATGTGGGTGTGTTTGTGGGAAGTGGGAAGGTGGAAAGGTGGGAAAGTGGAAAGTCTGAAAATGGATGAATATGGGGAATTGGTAATATTGGGTAATGGAAAGACAAAAATGGAATGAAAAGGTGTTGGGAAAAGTGAAACTATGGGAATATTTATAGAATAGGGTGGTTGGTCAGGTATTTGGGATTTTGTAGGCCAACTTCTTAAATTCCAATTTGTAATAGCTTCGTACCTCGACCGGTGTGTCATCGATGGTTTGCCGCTGTGATTATTTTTCCATTTATTTTGCCTAGTGAACTGTTTCTTGCCGGTGATCCATCGGCTCGCGAGTTGCATCGGCGACTCACTGACTATCCGCCACTTCTGTGGTCGAGCTTAAGATTTCCTGTTCTCTATCGGCTATCCACCAGCAGCCAATGGATCCGATTCGGCGGTTCGCCAATGGGCCCACCGATTCTTCGATCCAAACCTCAGCCTTCTTCTTTCTTCTCACCTTCATCGGCGGTTCGCGCTTCTGGCTGTCGGTCCCTCGCCGTTCCTGCCTTCATGGTTTGTTTCTCCCTTTTTCCTCATTTCATAGCTCCTACACAAACAAAAACAACAAAAACATCAAGTAATTCACTAAACACTTGGGTTGCCTCCCAAGAAATGCCTTAGTTAACATCGTGGCACGATTTAGATCCATTTTTTTCAGTAACTATTTTCCGACGAGTCATCATTCGACTCCGTCTCCTTCAGCTCCAATTCCTTGTCCTCACTGTCATTTTGCAATACTCCAACCACTTTGCATTCGGGAGGTGTTGCAGCCGATGGACACATTTTGAAGGTGACCTCCTCACTACCAACCCGAAATTTTAGCTCTCCAAGCTCCATGTCCAACAAGGATCTCCCAGTAGCCAATAATGGTCTTCCCAAAATAGTGGGAACCTCTATATCCATCTCACAATCCAAAATAACAAAATCAGCTGATAGGATAAACTTGCCCACTCTAAGCAGCACATCTTCTAGCACCTACATTGGTCTTTTTATTGACCTATCTGCCATTAGCAGCATCATTGACGTTATTTTCGTTCTTCCGAGTCTCAATTTCTTAAAAATGAGCAGGGGCATCAAATTTATGTTGGCACCGAGATCACATAGGGCCTTTTTAAACACATATATCCCAATTGTGCATGGAATTGTAAAAGCTTCGGGATCCTCCTTTTTGGGGGCAAGATTCCTCATCATCATTGCACTATAATGGTGCGTTTTCTCTTCATTTCCTGCATGAACTACCTTTTTCTTCTTTAGCAAGTCCTTCATGAACTTTGCATAATCTGGCTTTTGGAGTAAAGCATCCACTAACGGTTTATTTATGGACAACTTGCTAAGCATGTCCACAAACTTCCTAAACTGGTCATCCTTCTTTTTCTTGGTCAACCATTGTGGATCAGGAGGTGGGATCCTTGATTCAACCCTATCATCAACCGGGGCCTTCATGCTCGTCCCATCATCAGCAACATGGAGGAGGTTTTCATCATCCTTTCCCTCTTTTTCCTCCTCAATCTTTTCTTCATTCTCCGTAGTCATTAGCATTTTATTGACTTCATCTTTTTCAACTGATTTTGGGCTTTCCACCCCACTAGGCCTCACCGGGGCATCTTCGATCACCTTGCCACTTCTAGTGACAATGTCCATGCATTGACCATCTTTCTTGGGATTAGGCATTGTGTCACCAGGTAGTGTTCCCTTCATCCGGGGATTTATTTTGGTGGATAGGTGATTCATTTGGGCTTCCAAATGCTTGATGAAAGCCGAGTGTGAAGTCACTATTTGAGAGAGGTTAGACACCTCACCTCTCAATTCCTTCACCCCACTCTAAGTAGACTCCACCTTCTTCAAAACTCTCAATAGCATTTCTTCTATTTTTTAATTGCCCACATCACTCACACCCGGCTGATTTTGAGGATTCCCAACCTTAGGAGGTGGAATATATGGGTTCGAACTCCTGTGATATCGATCACTCTCTTGGTTTGGCTCTCTCTTACCCCATCTTTCATTCCTTTCAGGCCATCCTTGAGGATCACGATTTCTCCAAACTTGGTTGTCATCCCTTGGGCGCCTTGGGCCTTGGTGTTATCCTTGGAATCCAGGTCGAGGACCTCTCATTTGGTTGCCCATATATTGGCATTCTTCATCATCTTGGTGGTTATGAGTCTCATTTATATTGTAAGGGACCTTGCATTCCCACGACATTTACTACCCTTGGCCCTGCTCCCATCAAATGCTTGGTCATCAATTCTAATTGTGTCATCATCTTGGCAAGATTTTCATCCCGGTCTTGATCCCGTTTTCGCAACTCCATCGCCAATGCACTTGAACTAATCTCATAGTGGACACACTTGTTTCTCTTGTGTGCCAAGCCCTGTTGGTCTTTGTCATTCGGTTTAGGAGAGCTTTGGCCAACCTGTATGTTTGGTCCAAAATAGAACCACCAGCTAGGTTGTTCTCCATGGACTTGTTGATTTAATCAAGGGCCCTATAGAAGCTTTGGAGAAGCACTCGATCTGGCAATCCATGATTTGGGCAAAGAGCAACCTTCTTTTTAAACCTTAACCACGCCTCTTGTAAAGGCTCTCCCGGTTCTTGCCTGAAATTTGTAATATCATCCCTCAACTGAAGCATCTTGGATGGAGAGAAAAATTAGTCTAGGAAGGCCTCGGTTAGCTCCTTCCATGAAGTGTACATCCCAGAGGAAGTTCCTCTAGCCACATTGTTGTCTCCCCCGTCAATGAAAAAGGAAAGAGTCTCAACCTGATTGATTCTTGACTGATATTTGTTATATTGAAGGGTTGGCGTATTTCCAAGAAATTCCTCAAATGATGATTCTCATCCTCACTTGGTTTTTCGCTAAAGAGCCCCTTCATTTGCAGAAAGTGAAGCATGGTGCTGGTGACATGAAACACTACATTCCCTACCATTGGTGGTAGGCGAATAGCTCCTGCAACTTCTGGCATCTCTGGATTTTCTTCCTCGAGTTCCATGTTGCCCTCCATTGAGCTATATCCTTCTTGGGAGTGATGACTCATGTGTTTATGAGCTCCTAACAACACATCAAACTCACATTAAGTAGCTACAATGCAACACTATTTCAACATAACAATCAACACAAGATCATCAAGTGCTAGTCCCCGGCTACGGCGCAATTTTTGCTAACATCCAAAATATATCCTTAATGCAAAGAATATAACCAGTCGATGTATCAGAACAAGTAACCCAGAAAGTTCTTGGGTCGAATCCCATGAGGACTAGGGAATGATAATTTCAAGTTTCGATTGAGAAATTGATTTTAGCTTGCACCACGTAGATTTAATATAAAAACAAGTAAAATTGGGGGAGCTGAAATTTTCAGAGAATTGTATTGGTTGATTTAGTAAAATAAAATAGCAAGATCATCTAAGTTGACAACAAGAGTGTGAAAGACTAGAGGTACGGTGTAGATGAAATACTAACTAGATCGGGACGTACCAGGTCATCTTATAAGTTCAACAATGTAAATAATCTCAGGAAGTGGGTAATCTCAGCTTCTCTACCGATTGACTACCTCTTGTTAGAGTTTTATCAAAACTCTAGCCACAACTTAGCTCAACCCGATTTGATTTGGATTAGCAACTGCACTATTCCTAGCTATTGGTTGCCAATAAGGAATAAGAAAGCAATTTCAGCTATTTCTAGCCTAATTTCACAAATCCTTATCCATGCCCACTATCATAATCAATGGATCTTCATGAATAGACTAAAGAGAATCTAGTAGATTTACACTTGCATGAACAATGTGAAGATGACTCTAGCAATACCCAATCCAATTAAGAATTCATCATCACACACCTCTAGTTAATGATTTTAGATACTCATAGTTAAGAAATTCAAAAATACATTCATCAATAGCAACATTGAATTTAATAGAAGGAATAGATAAATCAACTTCACAGATAATCTTCAACAATAGCTAAAATGTCACGACCTGAGTTTACACCCTAGCCGTAACACGGGACAAGGAACCCCGAAAGGCTCCAAGTCGACCCATGGCATAATCATAGCATATCACATAATACTAGAAACAACTATCAACATAAATGAGCGGAAGCTAACTGCAAGAGTCTAATAAGGAGTCATAAGAACAATTGTAACAACACTTTGATACAACGCTGAA
>JACEIK010001899.1:18385-51424 GCA_018107945.1 Datura stramonium
AGGTGATTTTGCCCTGTAGTCCAGTCACTGTGGGATCGATACTTGGCTTACTTGAGCCACTTACTACTTGTTCGACCACGTGCACTTGCGTGTAGTCATCAGATAGCCCAACAATAGTATCCCTTATGTTGAGTCGCAGATGACTAGACAGCATGGTGGCCTTGTCGGCCCGTATAGGTTCCCCTTTATAAGTATGTTTCTGGTTACCTGAAATCATATTTACAGGTGGCTATAGGCCCAGTCGGCCGGAGGCTGTATTTACAGCCGTTATATAGCCCATTTTTTCCAAAAATCTGAGTTAGAGCTAGCCAGGTACCAGATGTGCTTAGGCTCACCAGTTAGCAGTCCAGGTCCTACTAGGGCACCAGGTGCTAGTCATACCCCCCAAGGCGGGGCGTGACACTCATGTTCTAAATCATCATCGAACTCATGCATAAGGGTAAATTTCTGAACATTTAATAAGAGATGAACCTGAATCTAGCATCACACACTGTACTGGATCACTTCAAATAACTTAGTTTGATTCTTATTATATTAAATCTTATGTAATCTGAAATATGCATAATACGAAACTAAATCATACTGATAACATAACTAAGGGAGTCATTCTCTGATATGGAGGAATCCTGTCTGAGCTAGGGAGTCACTCTCTGCTATAGAGGATCCCGACTGAACTAGGGAGTCACTCTCTGCTACGGAAGATCCCGATTGAACTAGAGAGTCACTCTATGCAATGGAGGATCCCGACTGAACTAGGGAGTCACTCTCTACTATGGAGGATCCCGACTGAACTAGAGAGTCACTCTCTGGTATGGAGGATCCCGTACTGACTAGGGGAGACATTCTCGGCTGTGGAGATTCCCTAGTTCACTAGAACATGAGTAGTACTGATCTGACATTGTATATCTGGTCTATGCTACTACAACTTGTCAGAAACATGAACATACACTACTTTCATCATACAACATTCATTTCAAAAGGACTGGGGCTACTTTCTACTAACAATAAGCCCAATATTCTGAAATTTCATTCTCATGTTTTATCATCATAACTCATATCGTCATGGAGCCATATCAATATTTCTTCAAAGGTCTTACGTTAGTGGGCATCTTTAGATTCACATCATGCATAGTACTTTCACAACATTTAAGTACTGGATTCATATCATTCAACATATATCATAGAATCATTTATGATCCATAGGTCTAATTCGTATCTTAACATGCGAACATTGATTCATATATTCTAGATTTATGGAAAGCCATATACTTAAATAATAACTTATACATTTACAACAAGATCATGGGAGAAGCATACATTTTCATTTCATAAGACCCATTTCGAGATTTACCCCAATTCACGAGAAGGATGCATTAATTAAGCCATTATTGTATATTTACCTCATACCCAATCAGTTCCATCGAAAACATAAGGAGAATACATATTTTACATTCAATTAATCGAGCCCATATGCCCTATTCTCATCTCGACATATTTAGCCAATAGAGCACTCTAACTATTAGGGAATTCTTACAATCTTCACATAATTTATACATGGATGCGAGTCATGGATTCAATTGATTGAATAATAATAAAACCCCAATCATCATTCAATCCCTTTCATGAAGAAGATTCTAACATCACAAATTTTCACCATCTAGCACATAATTAAAGACATTAAAATAGTTTATAATCAAAATTATCTCATAACTCTAGTGGGTTTTAGAATTCAAGAACTCATTGAAGAAACCACCGATCAATTTAAAACCTATTTCATGCTTTTCTAGAATAATTGAAATTGGGATTTTGATAAAACATTTTTGGGCACAAGGATGGAAGAATATCCTTGTTGAAAAACCTACATACCTGCTTCGAAGAATCACCCACATGACTTGACCTTGTAGTCTTTGAATAATCCCTTGAAGAATCCTCGAAGCATGAGAGAGAGAAGGAAGAAGAGTTTGAGAGAGTATCTTGAGTGAATGAGAGATTAGTCTAGAATAAACCCTTAAAAACGTCCCAAATAATACTCAAAACGATGTAGTTTAGAAGTTAGTAACATAGGATTCTACAAAAACACCCCTAAAATTTCATAGGAAAAGGGACCCTGCCAGTCCTCACGAGGGATATCACGACTTGTGAGATACTGGAAGAGTCGTGAGTCCAATTCGTGAAGTCTATTAGAATTTTTGCCAAATCTTTCCACTTAATGAGTCACTTAACAATTTGTGAGGTGACTTAATGGGTTACTTGACCAGTCGTGAATTCCCATGTGAAAATGAAGTTTTCTAGCAATTTCGGCCACCAAACGGGTCACTTAACGAGTCACCTAATGAATCGTTCTGTGATGTTGATGCAGTTTCACCAAATTTCTCATAACTTTTTACCCTGAACTCCGATTGATGCAAGGTTCGATGCATTGGAAAGAAGACTCATATGGACTCAATTTGATATATTGAATCACCCAAAAAAACTTTGTAAAATGGTATCTGTAGTCGTTATATTTTGACCCTTGCTAGAAATTCTACAAAAACTCAATCAGTAAAAAACTTCTCAACTCAACTTTGTGCTAGAAGTTCCTTATGACCTTAGTTTGGATCAATTACACTTATAACACTTGGGAATTTATTAACACCTAGTATCCATAGAATTCATTGGGCTCGAACCTATCCATACGTGTCACGCCCCGCCTTGGGGGGTATGACTGGCACCTGGTGCCCTAGGAGGACCTGGACTGCTAACTGGTGAGCCTGAGCACATCTGGTGCCTGGCTAGCTCTAACTCAGATTTCTGGAAGCAAAGGGCTATATAACGGCTATAAACACAGCCTTCGGCCGACTGGGCCTATAGCCACCTGTTCCTGTAACAACAGCTAACCAGAAACATAATTACAACAAGGAATCTATGCGGGTCGACAAGGCCACCATGTTGTCTAGTCATCTGAAACTCAACATAGAGATTACTGAATCGCTACGTGACCGGCAAGATCACCACTACTATCAAACTATGGCCCCACACGGCCAACGTAAACAGAAATGCTAAAAAACTATAACAAACTGCACGGCCTCACATGACCGGCTCAACTGACCACAGGGGGATAAATACATACAATTTGCAAGCCTCTATGAGTAATGATAGAAATGATCGGGACAGGGCCCCGACCTACCCATACTGTACAACAAAAGGAAAAGAGCTACACCTCTAGAAATCAAGCTCCGGATGACAGGAGTTGATGACTCTATAACTGGCTGGAATCACGAGGGATCGCCTCCTCGTCTATGAGTACCTGCAGGCAAGTAATGCAGTTCCCCAATGGGCGTCGTGCAGTACTGAGTATGCAAAGCAACTGAAATAATACAACTGCATAGTAAACACATAACTAGCAAATACTGAATAGCAGGAGATAACTAATTTGAAGAAGCTGATATGAACTGAATCAGGCTTTCTGCCACTGATAGGGCAGGAGCGTACCTGCAGACGCGACGATATAACGTCTAACTAGTATATAGCACATAAATAGATATACAAGTAGCAAGCAGAGCCAATACCAACCCCCGCCAAGCAGGATGGGGCAAGCAAACAAACAATCTATATACCTACCCGGGTTAAAACCCAGCCAAATAAGTCACTCCACTCATCTGCTAACTAGGAGCACCTCACGCGACCTGGGTCTCAGAGGCTCAGGCCATAGTCTCGATATAAATAACCGTGTCTGAGTCCGGAGGACTCCTGCCTGTATCTGTATCTGAAACTGTATCTATTCCCTGGGCGCTTCCGCTCAAGCGGGGCTATCTGTACTGTAAACCTGATCAGCCTGATATGGGGAAAGCTTCCATCCCATCTTCGTCCAGCGGGGACGGCATACCCTCCTTCGAGTGACGTAGCCCACCGCTCAGTGGGCGGCAGATTACCAACCAGGGGCTGAGGACGCTCAATAAGATGCCCTCACAACAACATCAAGTCTCAACAAACAATAATCACATATATTTAGCAAGCATGTTTAACTGAAAAACATATACGAGTTCTGACTTCTTATTCTGATCTCTTTCTACGTTTATCTAATTCTTATACTATTTTATACAAGTTCTGTAATCTATCTAACTGTATGGCTAATGCGTAGCCAAGATACTACCTGTCTGAATGTAGCACAATTTGTAGCCAAGATATCATCTGTCTGAATGGCTAATCTGGCCAAGATATCATCTGAATGAATGGCTAATCTGTAGCCAGAATACTGTATCTATCCGATTTTACCTTATTAACTTTATTCTAAAAATACGTGTATCACTTTATTCTTACAACGTGCTAATCATATAATAGGCTATACTGAATCTGGAATGCTAACTCTCGCCATTTGGCGCATGCTTTACTAATTTCGGACTGAGTACGTTACGACAACGCAAACTCCGGACTGGCCAGACTTACTCAATTCTTAACATTCAACTCCGAAGGAACTTAATTCTGGACTTTACTACTATGACTTACAGCTAAAGCTGCTAACTTGCCGAAGAAACTGGCGTTATACCTTAACCTCGAGTTATCCGACTGTCGGACGAAGCTCCGGTCAGTTCTCCAGCTATGTCTCCAACTGCATTCTATACACGTCAATTGGTACTAATTACATCTCTATTTTGAAAGACAACGTCACTTCGATATATTAACCTAAACTTAGGCTTAGAAAGACCAGTCAAAAACTTGCTATTTCTGGGAAGTCCAGAAGGGAGAAGTATTCACTTTAAGGCTAGGAGCACATTAACATAGTTTGGAGCAATTCTACTTGCAGCAGTCCATTGGCTCGATGATTTGTCGGCCGTATTTTGCAGAGCAAATCCGTAGGAATGCTCCTGCTTCTAAATACCTCAGTACCTGAGTTAATTTGTGGATTTGGACTACGTTTGACAGCGTAATCGAACAATATTTTATCCCAACTTTGTACCCTCTCTACTGACTATATGCAGTTACGGGAAATAATTTAAGGTAAATGATCAATTAAAACTGAAGTGTGGGGCTTTATACTTAGTGGACAGGCCCAATGTATCTGAGGCAACGCGGTGGCCCCGCCTCTTTGACACGCTGCCATCGCGGAGGCGAGGGGCTCTGCCTCGGCTCCTCCGCGATGGTCCGACAGGTTCTCGTCCGATCTTTCACGGGCCTTTTCTAGCACGTTATGGCTTTCAAATATGCTTAACCAACGCACTAATAGGCCATCTATGTGCCGGAGGAATCTTACAGGGTGTAACATTCTACCCCCTTTAAGGGTATTCATCCTCGAATGAAAACTGCTATCTAGAAGGCTACTCAACCTATTCAACTTATTCTTAGGAAAATTTCAATGAGAGTTTCCACACAGCAATATGGACTATCCCAAAACCTGAAACACAGAAAATTAATACATGTACTCCACACAATACTATAGGATTCATGTGATAGCTAAACATCAATCTTTTCCCTTTATACATATACAACTATAAGGCACTGCATAGATAACAATACTAACGTACTGCTACCTGACTAGGCTTGGAACAAGTAAGGATATCTAGCTTTCATATCTTCCTCCGCCTCCCACGTCATCTCCTCTCAGTTTCTGTTATGCCACAGTACTTTGACAGATGCAACATCTTTGGTTCTCAATCTGATCGCCACCCATCTAGGATGGCTAAAGGCCTCTTCGTAAACCAGCTCTTACGTAACCTGGATATCCTACGGACTGGGACTGCTCTGGACAGGTCTCCTATGCATTCCCTCAGCATGGATACATGAAAGACCGGATGAACGGATTCTAACTCTGGAGGCAAGTTCAACTCATATGCCCTCAGCCTATCTTTCGACGAATGAATGGGCCAACAAATCTTGTCTTGAGCTTACCTTTCTTGCCAAAATCTCATCACCCCTTTCATCAGTGATACTTTCAAAAATACCCAGTCGTTTACATCAAACTCCAGGTTTCTGCACCGCATCTGCGTATGATTTCTGGAGACTCTGTGCAGTTAGTAGGCGTTCTCTGATAAGCTTTACCTTCTCCTCTGACTGCTGAACAATGTCTGGCCCAATCAATGCGATTCCCCACTTCAAACCAGCCAATCGCGTCTACATTTCACCCGTATAATGCCTCCAAGGCGCCATCTGGATCGCTGGTGATAGCTATTATTATAAGAAAACTCGATTAGGGCAAATGTTCATCCCAGCTACCACCAAATCAACACACACACTCGCAGCATGTCTTGAGCGTACGAATGGTGCGTTCAGCCTGTCCATCTCTCTGTCTGGGTGGAATGTTGTGTGCTCAAATTAATCTACGTACCCAGACCTCTCTCTGAAACGACTGCCAAAAAATCTAGCCGTAAACTGTGCTCCTCTGTACGAGGAAATAATGGATACTAGCACTCGTGCAATCTGACTATTTCTCTGATATACAAATCGGCATAATCTTCGGCCAGAAAGTAGTTCTCCTTTGGCAAGAAATGAGCTGATTTTGTCAATCTGTTTACTATCACCCGTATAAAATCATGTCTACGTCTGGTATGGGGTAATCCTGCCACAAAATCCATATTAACTGCTTCCCATTTCGAGGCACAGCAGCTATGTCTTGGAAGAGTTAACCCGCCTGGTTTCGGTGTTCCGCTTTCCTGCTGGCAGTTATGACACTGGGCTACAAATTCAGCAATTTCTCCTTTTCATACTTGGCCACCAGTAGTTCTCTTTGATATCATGGTACATTTTCGTCAGTCAGGTGGAGAGAATAGCGGGCGTAATGTTACCTCGTTCATAATTCTTTGGCAAGCACTGAAACATGGAACCTGAGCGACCCGCGCTTCTAACGCACAGCACTCCATCCTCTGTTATCTGGAAATCTGGCGCTTTCCCCTGCGTAATACTATCCTTAAGCTGGACCAGGTCAGGATCCTCATATTGTCGTTCCTCTACTTGCCACTAATGATGACACGGCGGTTTCTGGATTACCGCTCTATTGTCACCTCTGTTTCTTCTACGAACTGCTAGGCTAGCTAACTAATGTATCCCCCTGACCAATTTCCGCTGCTCGGTGCAAATACGCCAAACCTATGGACTTGACTGAGGCATCTGCTACCGGTAGCTTCCGGATGATACAGAATATCCACGTCATATCTTTTAATAACTCTAACCAGCGTGAAAGCGCTATCAGCAGTTCAGCTCCCTCTGGGTGAAGATGATATACTGTAGGCTCTTATGATCTGTGAAAATATTCACATGGACGCCATACAAGTATTGTCTCCACATTTTAAGGCGTGAGCCTGCAGTGCTTTCCAGGTCGTGGGTAGGGTAATTCTTTTCGTGTTTCTCGTCTGGAAACATATGCAATCACCTTACCATGCTGCATCAACACAACCCAACCCGACGCCTGATGCATCGCAATATATGAATAACCTTCTGTACCTTCCGGTAAAGCTAATGAGGCGGAGGTTAATCTCTTTCAATTCCTGGAAGCTCTGCTCGAATGCCTCTGTCCTGAAACTGTGCTTTCTGCGTCAGTTTGATTGCCCAGAGGTGCAGCTATAGTAGAGAACCCTTCAACAAACCTCCACCATGTAATATCCACTAACCCCAGAAAACTTCGGACCTCGGTCGGAGTGGTAGGCCTAGGCATGTTTTAACTGCTTCTATTTTCTGAGTGTCAACCTGTATACAGCATCCGATATAATATACCCAAGAAGGCTACTGAGTTATTAGCCAAATTCAACACTTGGAAACTATGCTCTTATTTGGCAGTCCCTGAGGATCTGGAGCACTCTCCGTAAATGAGCCTGGTGATCTGCTTCAAATCGAGAATACACAGAATATCATCAATAAACACTATCACGAGTGTAGGTCCAGGTATGGTCTGAAAATACTATTCATCAGGTCATAAATATTGCTGGGGCATTCGTCAATCCAAAGGACATAACTAGAAATTCAAAGTGTCCATATCGGGTCCTGAACGCCGTTTTGCGAATATCTCTTTCACGTACTCGAACCTGATGATATCCGGACCGCAAGTCAATCTTGGAGAAGTATCTGGCTCCATGTAACTGATCAAATAAATCATCTATTCTAGGAAGTGGGTACTTGTTGCTTTACTGTAACTTTATTCCACTGCCGATAATCTATACACATATGGGCGAGCCATCTTTCTTTCTCTAAATAGAACTGGAGCACCCATGGGGAAGTACTCGGCCTGATAAAACCTTTGTCTAGCAAATCTTTCTTTGCTCACTTCAACTATCACAGGTTCTGCAAGGCCATACGATGAGAGGAATTGTTATGGTGAGTGCTGGTAACCGTCAATAGCAAAATCTATTTCCCTTTCTGGGGGAATGGTAACTCATCTGGAAACACATCGGGGAACTCGTTAACCACTGGAACAGAATGGAGTGTCGGAGATTCTACCGGAACATCCTGAACCTGACTTGGTGGTAAATGCATCCCTTAGCTATCAATTTCCTCTGCCTTGAAGGTAGGAAATAAACCTACCTTTTGGCGTAGCTTTGCTGCCTTTCACCAGCCTCTTGCACTGCCTCTCCTGGAAAGTGGAATCGGACCGTCTTGGTCCAACATTCTACATTAGCATAGCACGACACTAACCAATCCATACCCATTATGGCATCGAAGTCTATCATTTTCACTCTGCAAAGATCTACTATAGTCTGGCGATCAACAGCTCTACTGTACACCCTTGATGATAAATTCTGCTAGCTACAATAGAGTCACCAGTGTGGATACTGAAAAGGGCTGCTGTAATAACTCTAGTGCGATGTCTTCGCTCGTGCCACAAATAGAGTAATATACTTAATAAGTGGATGCGGATAATCAATACACATAAGCAGGGCATGAACAGATATCATGATACCTGTTACTACATCTGAGGTACCTCTGATCATGTCTACGGTAGTGCATAAGTGCGGTTTGAGCCGTACCTGAACTGGAGGCTCCTGATCTACCTTGGCCTCTGCCTGCTGAGCCTGAGGGCCTACGCCCTGCCAGGGGCTGCGGGGCTCATGGCCTGCGGATCCCCCTGTCTGACTATCTCTGCTCTCCTGTCCCCTGGTCGGACAATCTCTCATCCCTCCATGCCGCAAATATAACACCCAAAGGAGCCATATCTACAAGCTCCGGTGTGAGGGTCGTAGATCTGCTCTTCTCTCCCTTCCCTGCGGGAATCTACTATTCGAGAACTTCCACTAGGCTCTGACTGCCCTCGACGAGCAAATCTACTGCTGCTGTATGTCGGTGGAGGGTGGTGATGAGGGTCTGTCTGATAGTCGTCAGCCTGGGTCCTCTCTGAACCTCCTTTACATATCTTGCGGATTTGTCTCTGCGGCGCTGTTCCGGATTTGTCTGTCTACTGCCCTGTTGCCGCTGTCTAAGGCCCTCAATGGTCTAGGCAAAGGCCTGTACTCGGGCAATATCCATATCCTCTCGTAACATAGTCGTCATGCATGCTTTAGTATATTCTGGATTCAGCTCCATAATAAACCTGTGAACTCTAGACGGCATAGTATCAACAAATGCTGGAGCATAGCGACTAAGGAGTCAAACTACTCAAAGCATATTCTCCACGCTCCTCGCCCCTTGCTCCAGAGTAAAACAGATCCATCCGAGGCCTGCCGGATCTCTCTGACAAATGCTTCGGTCCAGGAAGGCCTCGAGAAGCTGGACCGGTCGGAGAGGGGCAACATCTCTCCCTGGAGACCTTTCCTACAACTCTCATTTCCATGATACTGCTATGTCCCGCACCCGAAACACTGCCAGCTCCACTGATTCTGAAGGGGGTCACATTGCATAACCAGGAATTTTCTGCATCTGATCTAAAGGAGTCCTGGGGGTCCGCTGCTGATCTAACCCTGTGAACTGTGGGGGACCCAGTGCCAAAAACTCCCTGACCCTGGAACTACCTGGCCCACCTGAAATTCTGCTGCACAAGGTGGCACTGACTGGCGCTGTGTGGCCATCATCTGTGCCAACATAGCGCTACGAACTTCCTGGTCTGATGGCGAATCTGGGGAGCGTATCGAAATTGGTGTATTGCCCAACGGCTCCTGATGTGAGGGGACTGCCAGAAAAGTGTGATGAAGCCTCTATATCGCCCTAGATCGGGCTGACTCTGACTGGCTGAGGCATCATGCTGGTGCCTTCTCCTGCTGTTGTACCTTTAATCTTCCTACCAGTGGCAGGGTGTTCTTGGTCTTCCATTCTTATCTAGCTAGACAAAGAATATGATAAGTTTCAGGGACTCAACCCTATATTTTACCGCTCTATAGCACGACTGACTAAGAAAGAAGAGTAACCATCCTATCATGCCTCGCAGCCTCCTGCCTATAGTATGGTGCACAACACATCCATAGACAAGACTCCTACTTAGCTGCTTGCAGACTCCTGGGCCCAGCCTGGCTCTGATGCCAAGTTTGTCATGCCTTGAAATTTATGACTGGCACCCTGGTGCTAAGAGGACCTGGACTGCTAACTGGTTGAGCTGAGCACATCTGGTGCCTAGATAGCTCTACTCGCATATTTCTGGAAGCAAAGAGACCATATAACGGCGGTAGCAGCACCTCTCCGGCCGACTGGGCCTCTCAGCCACCTGTGCGTGTGGCACAACAGCTCACCAGAAATATCTCACAACAAAAGGAACTACCGGGCCGATAAGGCCACCATGCTGTCTAGTCATCTGAAACTCAACATAGAGATTACACAGATAGCTACGTGACCGTCTAGGTCACCACTGCTATCAGCTATGACTTTGCATGGCAATAAATAGAAATGCTAAAGAGCTATAACAAACTGCACGGCCTCACACGACCGGCTCAACTGACCTGGGGATAAGCCACATACAATCTGCAAGCCTCTATGAGTAATGATAGAAATGATCGGGACAGGGCCCTGACCTTTTCCCATACTGTACAATATAAAAAGAAAAGAGTTACACCTGAAATCCAGGCTCCGGATGACAGGAGTTGATGACTCTAAGCTGGCTGGAATCACGGGGATCGCCTCCTCGTCTATAGGCACCTGCAGGCAAGTAATGCAGTTCCCCAAACGGGCGTCAGTACCGCTGGTACTGAGTATGCAAAGCAACTGAAATAATACAACTGAATAGTAAACAAATAACTAGCAAATGCTGAAGAGCAGGAGATAATTGAATTTGAAGAACTGATACAAACTGAATCAGGCTTTCTGTACTGATAGGGCAGGAGCGTACCTTTAGACGCGACGGCCTGCTGTCTATTAAGTAGTATATAGCACATAAATAGATATACAAGTAGCAAGCAAGAGTCAATACCAACCCCCATAAGCCGGATGGCGCCAAGCAAACAAATAATCCACATACCCTAGCGGGTCAAAACCAGCCAAAAATAAGTCACTGCACTCATCTGCCGCTAGGAGCATCTCTGCCGGCCCCTGGGTCTCCAGCTCGGAGCCATAGCCTCGATATAAATAACGATGTCTGAGTCCGGAGGACTCCTATATATCTGTATCTGAAACTGTATCTGTTCCTGGGCGCTTGCCTTTCAACGGGGCTATCTATACTGTAATGCTGATCAGCTGATATGGGGAAAGCTTCATCCCATCTCCGTCTAAACTGGGGACAGCAATACCCTCCTTGGGTGATGTAAACCCACCAACTCAGTGGGCGACCGATTACCAACCCAGGGCGAGGACGCTCAATATGATGCCTCACAACTGTAAGTCTCAACAAAATAATAAGCACATATATTTATGACATGTTTAACTGAAAAACACTATCTGAGTTCTGACTTCTTATTCTTATCTTTTTCTGCGTTTATCTGATTCTTATACTGTTTTATATTGATTGTGTAATCTTTATATAACTGTATGCAGTAATTTGTAGCCAAGATACTATCTATCTGAATGTCTAATCTTAGACAAGATATCATCTATCACGAATGGCTAATCTGTAAGATATCATCTGTCACGACCAATAATCAGCCAAAATGCTATCTGTATCTATCTGATTTTACTTTATTAACTTTATTCTAAAAAATCGGTATCTTTATTCTAACAACATTCTTGCTAATCATATAATAAAAATACGCACTGAATCTGGAACGCTAACTCGCCATTTGGCGCAGCACTTTCGCTTTCGGACTGAGTACGATACAACAAGCGACCAGATTTATTACTCAATTCTCAACATTCAACTCCGGGAACTTAATTATGGAGTTTACTATGACTTACAAGGCTAAAGCTGCTACTTGCTAAAAGAAACTGGTTTTACATACCTTAACCTCGAGTTATCCGACTGTCGGACGAAGCTCAGTCAATACTCCAGCTATTTCTCCCAGCTGCACATTCATATACACGTCAATTAGTACTAAGTACATCTCTATTTTGAAAGACAACGTCACTTTTGATATATTATACTAAACTTAGGCTTATCGAAAGGAACAGTCAAAAACTTGCTATTTTTCGGAAGTCAGAAGGGAGAAGTATTCACTCTTTAAGGCTAGGAGCAAATTAACACTAGTTTGGAGCAATTCTACATGCCTTAGTCCGGTGGCTCGACGATTTGTCGGCCGTATTTCATGAAACAAATTGGCAGATGCCTCCTGCTGCTAAATACCTCGGTACCTGAGGTTAATCTGGATTTGGACTATGTTTGACAGCGTAATCGAACGATATTTTATCCCAACTTCGTACCCTCTCTGTTCTCTCTCACGGTATCTGGAAATAATTTAAGGTAAATGATCCAATTAAAACCGAAGTGAGGCTTTATATCTTAGGCCTGGACGAGCCCAACGTGTACAGAATAACGCGGTGGCCCCGCCTCCGTGGCATGCCATCACGGAGGGCTCTGCCCGCTCCTCCGCGATAATTCGACGGTTCTCGTCGATCTTTTCCCGGGCACTAGCACGTATGGCTTTCAAATATGCTTAACCAATGCTGCCGAATAGGCCGTCTATTTGCCGGGAATCTTAACCGGTGTAACAATACATCTAGAGCGGTTCCCATAGCCCAAAAGTTCAGGGCATTGAAATATCTCAACTCACTAGTTTTGGATCTAGTCTTAGAGACTTTTGAGGTGTTATGAGTAAATACCCCTTGGAACATTCTCTCCTAGAATATGACTAATGTCTCCAGAATTGGGGAAAGAACTGATATCAAATACTGAACATATACAAGTGAAACCTATGAGTATGACTCTGGGCAGATCTTGCATAGCTTACTAAATATTTGAATCATACATGCATGCTTAGACAGGAAAAATGAAAGACATGGAGCTGACATGGAACTAGGTAGAACTGCAAGGAAGAGTTTTCCCTTTTAACTAGCACTGAACTGGTGGACTGAGCCTTTGTCTCAAATAACATTCTATTACAGGGTTAAGAATTCATAATATTTAGTCTAACTTCTACTCAAAAAGTCTCATGAGCATGAATCATTCATGACATCTAGCTGACACATACATGAGATAACCTGAGTTTGCTAAGCTACTAAGCATGTTCTAGAGACTGAGTTCGAGCTGATCATACTGGATACATGAATCCAGCACACATAACTTATTCATAACACAAAAATAAACCTAAAGGATTCGTAAAGAAAGACTCGCATCGCTGTTTGAAGCGATTATCTAGAATTCTGGAGTCTGCACATAGGTAAGGCATGTAACTCAGCTTCAACTGAACTACTAGAGAATTATCTGAACCTGAAGGGTGTTGACATATCATAACTATTAGGATTATAACTCCCCCTGCCTCAAATCCATGATCCGACCAGGATCCTGCCCCATCTCACACTGCTTTGTTGTAATTCCGAGGCTCCTGAACGCATTTCTCAAGGTTGGGACTAATTCCTAACTCAGCAGCTCCACCTTTCACCTCTAACCATCACAGCCAGTCTTATATTAACAATATTCACATCACACATTGACAACCTCTTCTCAACACCAACCACAAGCTCCTTATTTAATACTGGGGTTCTGGGGCTAGAAACATGCAAGGAAGTTATGCAAGATTCACAACATGCACATGGCCACTACTGGCGACTTTCCCTTATCTAGTGTTCAATTGTATGGCATAGGAGCGATTTGACGACGTCCACCGTCCGGGCTAGATGATGCACCCTGTTTAAATGAGCCGGCTATTAGAGCTGAAGAAATGGCCAAGGATCAACTCTTACCTTGCTTTGTCGCTGCAATATGGATTGCTTAGGGCTGGAAACTGGATGCACCAAAAATAAACATACGATCCATGCCACATTGCTTGAAGTGGTGCTTCCCACAACTGGTACACATCGGGTACGTAATCTCCTTACTCTGGATTGTACGGAGCACTAACTGTCGAATATGTTAGGGCTGCCGATTTCTGGGAAAGTGAGCGGTGTCCACCACTCGACCTTGGCAAAGAGAACTCTGAATCTCCTATCATGGCCCTCTTTTCCTCTATTTCCTTTTCCTTCACCTACTCTGCCTCCATTTTGTTGCACGAATATCACCAAACGTGAAGTCTATATCCTATGTAACATGGCAGTCTGGCACTCTTTAATCAAGGAGTCTAACACTCTATTCATGAACCTACTTACTTGGGCCCTCTAGTCTGCTACCATCTTCGGGGCATACTTGGATAACTTGGTAAATTCCCACGCATACTCTTGAACTATCATGTCGTTTTCTATTCCAGTTGATGAACTCTGCCGCCTTAGCTCTCTCAACTCTCTAAGAGCCTATCCAGGAATGCAGTCTTAAATTCATCTCCTTCACAGGGCCTGCTCCAATCCGTCGACTGTCCCTCTACTAACAAAACCATTTATAAGAAACTCCTTTTAACTGGTAGGAGGCTAAGTCCAAGCTCTCTCAATTCCGTCACCCCCATGATGTAGGTAATCTTCTGAATTTCTTCCAGAACCCATATGGGTCCTCGTCTTTGTCCCAAGAACTCGGGTGGGATCATTCGGAGAAAATCCATCACCCTTTGTTGTGTTGTGTATTTACAACGCTTTCGACGCTTAAAGCTAAGAAAATAGCATGAACTTGGAATTGTATTTACATGGGGTCTAGACACTTTTCCTTTGATTGTAGGATTAATAGATGTTGGACATAAAAATGGCAAAAGAAAGCTGAAAGAGGTAAAATAGCAATGTGCAAACCACAGTACAAACCAGGACCTATGAATCGTACTAAGGGCCATGAAAAAGTTGCAGAAGGCTTAAAGGTGAAAAAGAAGTGATATGCAGGTCAGTACGGATTGTACAAGAAGCCAGTACGAGTTCTGTTGAAGTTAGATGAACAAAATTTAGAAAAGTTGCATAAAGTGCTGACTCTTTTTACGGAAGGAATGTATGACCCATGGGAAGAAGGTACTAGTCGTACCATGCCTGCCCTATTGAACTTCAAAAGAATTCCAAAGTTTCAGAATTAAACTATAGGAGCTCAGTACGGGTCATATAAATGAATACTGATCGTAGAGCTGGATCAAACTCTTAGATGAAATTCTTGCAACAATACAAGGAACGATGACTACAGGATTTGCAAGGCTGCTATGGAGTCATAACTGGGCTCAAGCGACAATATTTGCAGATGTAGCAATTCATCCAGTTATCTTATAGGAAAAGTTCTTGTGTCTATATAAAAACATTTTAGGTTTTATTTTTCCATTAGACAATTAGATAACGATAGACAAAAGGAAACAAATGAAGTAAGAGAAGAGAGGATTGAGTTGATTCAACTTGTGATCAATCTTTTCTTGAATTCATCTTGTTCTTGGTTGATAATGGATAGTTATGAACACTTAGGATAGTTAAATATGGAACTTAGTAATAATGGATGGTTTAAAACCCTCCTGAAGGCTTGAAGATAAAGTGTTAGTGTAATAGTCATTCCAATAAGGACTAAGCGGCCGTTTGAATGAACCTATGCTATCAGTTTGTAGTAAGTATTGGTGATAATCACGAGTGTATACCCAAAGCAGTTATAGACCAATGGGGAACACAAACACTTGTTATCCTTTGATATTAACGTAACATCAAAATTTTTTATACTTGCTTTTTGTTATTGATTTTCTTTAGAATCCCCCTATTTTTATGTATCCTTACAAGTTCAGTTATCGGCTATAGTTCAGTCTCTGTGTTTCCTGTAGGATTGGCCCAATCTCAAGTTGGGTTCTTTAGTGACAATTTCACTTCTCACTTCAGTAAAGAACTATGGTTTGAGCGTTATCAAAATGTGGCGCCGTTGCGGATAATGGCGAAACTAGTTATGTAATTGACTAGTTGGTTGTTAAGTTGGTTTTACGTTTTTTCTTTAATTTTCTTTAGTGACTCTCAAGCTACATCAAAGAATAAGTTTTCCTAAACATCCAAATGCACCATAGCAAGCTGCCAACACCCGTAGAAAAAATTCCGATTGATGATATATTGGCAGCCGTGATGAAGAATTATGCTGAGGATGGAATCTCGAAATACACAAATATGGTGAATGTATTAAATTGGACAAAGTCATATAACTTCATCCCAAAGAAGTTAGACTTGGACTTAAAGAATATTTAACACCGTCAGCCAAACCATCTGGAGGTGCCACTAATCCTTGAACTAAGCATTACCTCCTCATCTCAGTGTGCATTCATGGGAAGACCTTTGCGGTCATCAGTGAGTGAAATTATTAGATGAGCAAGTGGAAGCCTTGGTGAGCATTTGAAGAGATACAAGAGGCAATTGGCTAGACCATAACTGACATCATTAGAATCACCAGGCATATACACTCATAAGATCCAGCTTGAACCAGATTTTAAGCCAAGTATAGAGCATCAGCACCGCCTCAACCCTCCAATGCAAGAAGTTATCAAAAAGGAAATTATCAAGTGGTTGGATGTTGGGGTGATAAATCCTATAGTAGACAGTCAGTGGGTAAATCCTGTCTAGTGCATGCCAAGAAAGGGAGAGAACCACAGTAGTGCCCAATGAAAAGAATGAGTTGATATCGACACGACTAGTCATAGGATGACGTGTATGCATGGATTATTGAAAACTCAACGCTATACCCAGAGACCATTTTTCTATGCCATTTTGGATCAGATGCTGGATAGACTTTCCGCAGGAAGAGGATGGTACTATTTCATGATAGGTACTCATGGTATAATCAGATCCTGCTTGCTCTAGAAGATCAGGAGAAGAAGACTTTCACCTGTGCATATGGGACCTTTGCCTTTTGAAGATTGCATTGGATTGTGTAAATGCACCAACCACTTTCAGTGCTGTGTGATGTCCATCTTCATTATGGTGGAGGACATTGATAGTATTTATGGATGATTTTTTCTATGGTAGGTGATTCATTTCAACTATGCCTTCATCATCTTGGCAGAATTACTGAAAAGATGTGGAAAAACAAATCTAGTCCTGAACTGGGAGAAATGTCATTTTATGGTTAAAGATGGGATAATGTTGGGCCCTGAATCTCAGGAAAGGGGATAGAGGTGGACAAGGAAAAGATCGAGGTTATATTAGGATTGCCACCCCCTATTTCCGTTAAAGGAGTCATAAGCTTTTCAGGGTACAGGATTCTACAGGCGTTTTATCAAGGACTTTTCAAAATTGCAAAGCCATTGTGCAAGTTGCTGGAGAAAAAGTGAAGTTCGTGTTCGATGAGGCATGTTTGAAGGCCTTTGAATTCCTGAAGGAAAAGGTCATCACTTATCCTTTAGTCATAGCTCCAGGTGGTCTCTTCCCTCGAGGTGATGTGTGACGCCGGTGTAAACTGCTGTTGATAGGACAAAGGAAAGTGAAGATATTTCATACAATCTATTATGAAAGCATAATACTGAACACAACCCAAAAGAATTATACAGTCACAGAATAGGAGCTACTGGCGGTGGTCTTTGCATTTGAGAAATTCTAAGCTTACTTTACGGAGCCAAGGTAATTATTCATACAAACCATGATGTGTGAAATATCTGATGTGTAGAAGGATGGTGGCTCCAAGATTGATTTAGTGGGTCACTCTTCTCAAGAATTTGATTTGAGGTGAAAGACCGACTGGGGCAAAATCAGGTGGCAGATCCCTATCTAGGCTTGATTCTGAATCAAGAAGGAGAGAAATGGAGTTTGATATCAATGATTCCCTTCCCAGATGATTAGGTACTAGCTCCATCGCAGGATTTGATCCCTTGGTTTGCCGACTTTACAATTTATTTGGTTAGTATGTGACTGTGAACCAAAATCCTCAGTAGAAAAATAATTTTATTTGATGCCGCAGATATTACTATGATGAGCCATATTTATTCTGCATTTATGTGGATGGTATCATTCGTAGGTGTGTCCATGAAGTAGAGATGCTGAGCATTTTAGAGGCATGTCACTCATCGCTAGTTGGGGGTCATCAAAGTGGTATTAGAATGGCACATAAAATTCTACAATTTGGATACTTCTAGCCCTCCATTCATCAATATGTGTATGCCTTCTCCAAGTCTTTTGATCAATGCCTAACGCAGGGTAATATCACTTGTAGACATGACTTACCACTGACGCTCGTCTTAGAAGTAGAATTGTTTGATGTGTGGGGGATTGACTTCATGGGACCATTCGTTAGCTCATATGGAATGAAGTTTATCTTGGTGGCGATGTATTATGTCTCCAAATGGGTGGAGGCAATTTCCCTACCAAACAATGAAGGCAGAAGGGCGTAGCGTTCCTTAGGAAATATATCTTTGTCAGGTTTGGCACTCTAGAGCTATTATCAGTGATGGTGGATCTCACTTACGTAATCAGCCTATTCAAAAACTTGTTGGAAAAATATGGTTTTAAGCATAAGGTAGCCACACCCAGGCTTACCACCCTTAGTTGAGTGGACAAGTGGAAGTCTTAAATCATGAGATCAAGACCATCCTTGCCAAGACAGTAAATACTACCCGAATGGATTGGTCAAAGAAGCTCACGATGGCGCACTGGGATTACAGAACACCTTACTTAAGACTCCCATTGTTTCATCTCCACTTCATCTAGTTTATGTCAAAGCATACCCTTCCAGTTGAACTTGAGCATAAGGCATTATGGGCTTCGAAGAGAGCTGAACATGAATTGGAATGAAGCTGCCAAGTTAAGACATAACCAGCTTAATGAGATGGATGAATTTCTACTTAAGGCTTATGAGAGTGCAGCCATATATAAAGAGAGAATGAAGATCTACCTTGACAAATGATTGCAAAGAAGGGAGTTCATCCAGGTGGTTTGGTCTAACTTTTTAATTCAAGACTTCGGTTGCACCATGGGAAGTTGAAATCTGGATGGATAGGACCTTACAAAGTAGTGCAAGTTTCTTCTTATGGTGAGGTGGAGCTTGAGAATAGAAGGAAAAGATTTAAAGTAAATGGGCAAAGAATAAAAGTGTATCTGGGAGATGAGGAAGAATTAAAACAAATAGAGGAAGTATACCTTGTTGATGTGATGAGTCTGAAGTCACATCGTGCCGCAGCGTTAAATCAGGCGCTGCTGGGAGGCCCAACCCATGGGTGAAGTCTAAGTAGCCCATGTATGTTCTCTTCCCTATGATATTCTAGATGATGCTTTGGGGACGAATCTAACTTTTCAAAAAAAGGGGAGGGGTGTACTTGCATTTTTAGAATTTTTGGTTCGTCTAAGGGTTTTCTTATCGTGTTTTCTTTTCGCTCAGACATGCTATCTAGTAGAACAAGCATGTGTAGGATTTCTATTTTTAGTTTGTGATTTTTGTATTTACAATTATAAAGTCTTAGGAGTACTTTGAAAATAAAAATGCACTAGTTTTGGACTTCTGAAAAAATTGACCCTATTGAAAAATTTCTGATGCATTAGCTTCTGTATTTGTGACAACATGCATGATTGTTGTGGCTCTTTGGATGTGTTTAGTTTGTCAACGGTAGTTTTGTTAATCCATGTAAAAACCAGACAGGTGAGGTGAAAATAGTTCATGTACCATGTGTGAGTGAGGTATATTAGTTAGTTCGGTATTGTGTTTGTAGATCTAGAACACCTGGTTGGTCCCCTGCATCCAGGCTAAGGATGGTTGGTTAGGATATGATCATAGGCCATTTTTATTTATCTTACTTTTAGCCTATATTTCCCTACCAAAGTTGCATGAATCCCTTGATCCCAAGTTTGTTCTTAGTAGACCATGATTTCTTTGATCTACCAATTAATTGTACCCATTTTTGGAATGAACTTGTTTTGGCCCTGGTCCTTCCTTGGATATTGTGAACTTCAACATAAGCAAAATGCTTAAGTTGAGGTGGCTCGTAGGGGTGCATAAAATGTGGGAACGGAAGAAGGAAAAGAAAAGAAGAAAGAAATAGTGAAAATAAGGCGTGGTGAGATGAAAGGATGAAAATATTTGGCAAATGTTGAAATAAAAACAAAGAAATTTTGAAAATGTTGAAAAAGTTGAAAACTCATCACACCCATAAAAATGTGCATAAAAGGGGAAGGGGGAATGAAGGTAAAAGGGTTAATTAGGTGAATAGTGTATGTAATGTATGTAGTGCCAAAGAGGGGAATAGTCACTTATAAAATATTCCATCTTTACCATGTCAGCCCTGAGCCTATATCCACAAGCCATATAAAGTCCTATGGTGATCCTAACCCGACCATCTAAAAAACCAAGAAAATAAATTAGAGACTTAGCAAGCTAGGCCTCTGACACATAATACTTGTAACTTTTTTGTGAGAGTAGAGCACACTTACTTTCTTAGTCCCATATCATATTTGACATTTTGTCCCGAGTAGGGACTTCATTTGTGTGAGGGTACATGGATTATGTTTGCTTTTACCATTGGTCTGTGGGGAAAACATTTGTGATGACTTGATTACCTGACTGACAGATAAATGACATGTTTTGCTAATCCTGTTTATGATTTTTAGAGGTTTCTTGTAATACATTAGCTGATGTGGTTCCGTCAGGAAGGAGCCAACTAGAGTTTGTATAATAGAAAGTGCAGGTTTTTGAGTATTGGATATAGTATTTAAAGTATATTTCCTAGTTGAGCGTCGTGTTTTAGTTTTTCTTTTCTTTGTCTGAGGACATGCAAAAGTCTTAAGTTGAGGTGTTGATGTCTTTGTGGATTTACAACACTGTCGGCGCTTAAAACTAAGAAAATAGCATGAACCCAGGTGTTTTTATGTATGGATTTAAGAAACTTTTTCAGCGATTGCAGGATGAATGTATATTGGACCTAAAAATCGCAAAAGAAATCTTGAAGCTAGTAAAACTAGGCTTAAAGTGCAAACCACAGTACAGGCCGGAAGAGACCTATGAATCACGTACCGAGGGCCATGAAAAGTTGCAGAAGGCTTAGAAAAGAGGAAATGTGAGTCCCAGTCTGGTTGTACCAAGCCGGTACGAGTTATTGATGAAGAAGAAATTGTTACAAAATTTAGAAAAGTTGCTTAAAGTGCTGACTCTTTTTACGAAAGGAATGTATGACCCATGGGAAGAAGGTACTGATGTACCATATATATCGTATTGAACTTCAAAAGAATTCCAAAGTTTCAAAATTAAACTACAGGAGCTCAGTATGGGTCGTATAGGAGGTACAGATCGTACCTGGATCCAGCTCTTGATGAAGTGTATTCAACAATGCAAGGCATGACAGGCAGCTACGAGTCCGTAGGAAGCACTATGGGTGCAACTGGCTCGTGACGACTGTGGTACCAGATATGGAATTCATCCAGTTATCTTGGAAGGATTCTTGTGTCTATATTAATGCATTTTAGGTTTTATTTTCCGTAGACAATTAGATAACGATAGAAAAAGGAAACAAGTAAGAGAAAGAGAGGACAAGTTGATTCAACATGTGATCAATCTTTCTTGCATTCATCTTGTTCTTGGTACTTGCTTTTCAATATTTTACGGATTAATTGAAGGAAGTGTTTTTCTCAATCATTATTGTAAGTATTGATTTTTATCTTAATCATGAATGCAAATCACAACCTTGCAACTATGAGAGGCTGAAACCTCAGCTAAGGGTTGTGGGAACCATGCTGGATTAACTAGTTAGTTACACAAAGTGATCTTAAAACCAATACAAACTCTTATATTGTGTTCTCACTAATATTAAACATTTTTTTAACGGTGTACAACAGTAGGAAGCGACCAGATTCTTTACTCCTTTGGTCGAAGGGTAGAGATTAGGAAGAATGAAAACAGAACCTTATTTTGATAATAATTGTAGTTGCAAGGTTGTGATTAGGATAGTTAAATATGGAGCTTAGTGATAATGGATAGTTACTCCACTCCTGAGACGGTGGAAGATAATTGAGTATAGTCATTCAATTAGGACTAAGGCAGCCGTTTGAATGAACCTATATTAATTCTATAAATGATATTGGTGATAATCTGCAGTGTATACCCAAAGCAGTTATCAACACGCAGGAACACAAACCCTAGTTATCCTTTGATATTATGTATCAGAATTTTTATATTTGCTTTTGTTATTTTCTTTAGAATCCCCTATTTTTAAGTAACTTCGCTTACAAGTTCAATTATCGGCTATAATTCAGTCTCTGTATTTCTTGTGGGATTGACCCCAATCTCAAGTTGGGTTCTTTATTGACAATGTCCGCTTCTCACTTCAGTAAGAGGTATGGTTTGAGCGTTATCAAAATGTGGCACCGTTGCCGGAGAATACAACTGAAACTAGGTTATTATCTTGTAATTGACTAGTTGGTTGTTAAGTTAATTTTTACGTTTTTCTTTAATTTTTAGTGACTCTCAGGCTACATCAAAGGAATAAGTTTCACTAAAACATCCAAATGCACCATAGCAAACACCAACACCCGTGAAAAATTTTGATTGATGATACATTGACAGCCGTGATGAATTATGCTGAGGATGGAATCTTTCGGAAATACACAAATACAGTGAATGTATTAAATAGGACAAAGTCGCCTCAACCTCATCCCAAAGAAGTTAGACTTGGACTTAAAGAACCATTCAACACCGTCGGCCAAACCATCTATGGAGGTGCCACCAATCCTTGTGAACTAAGCATGACCTCCTCATCTCAAGTATTCATTCCTTGGGGAAGACAACCTTTGCCGGTCATCATTGCAGCGATCTATTCGATGAGCAGGTGGGAAGCCTTGGTGAGCATTTTGAAGAGATATGAGAAGGCAATTGGCTGGACCATAACTGACATCATTGGAATACAACCAGGCATATACACTCATAAGATCTAGCAGACAGATTTTAAGCCAAGTATAGAGCATCAGCTACCGCCTCAACCCTCAATAAGTTGTCAAAAGGAAATTATCAAGTGGTTGGATGCTGGGGTGATATATCCTATAGCAAACAGTCAGTGGGTAAATCCTGTCTAGTGCGTGCCAAAGAAGGGAGGAACCACAATGGTGCCTAATGAAAAGAATGAGCTGATATCGACCCGATGGGTCATAGGATGGCGTGTGTGCATGGATTATCGAAAATATTGCTGTACCCAGAGACAATTTTCGATTCCATTTCTGGATCAGATGCTGGATAGACTCGCAGGAAGAGGATGTTACTATTTCCTTGATGGGTATTCATGGTATAATCAGATCACTATTGC
This sequence comes from Datura stramonium, assembly GCA_018107945.1. Classification (NCBI taxonomy): domain Eukaryota; kingdom Viridiplantae; phylum Streptophyta; class Magnoliopsida; order Solanales; family Solanaceae; genus Datura; species Datura stramonium. The sequence continues at coordinate 41,920 of JACEIK010001899.1, forward strand.
TCTAAGTCCGGGAGAAGAAGACTTTCACACAGTATATAGGACCTTGCCTTTTTGAAGATTGCATTTGGATTGTGTAAATGCACCAACCACTTTCTAGTGCTGTGTGATGTCCATCTTCTCAACACATGTGGAGGACATTATTGAAGTATTTATGGATGATTCTTTTGTTGTAGGTGATTCATTTCAATTATGCCTTCATCATGCAGGCAATATTGAAAAGATGTGAAGAAACAAATCTAGTCCTAAGCGGGAGAAATGTCATTTTATGGTTAAATATGGGATAGTGTAGGGCCACAGAATCCGAGGAAGGGTAGAGGTGGACAAGGAAAAAGATTCGGGTTATATCAGGACTGCCAGCCCCTATTTCCGTTAAAGGAGTCATAAGCTTTTCAGGGCATGAAGGATTCTACAGGCGCTTTATCAAGGACTTTTCAAAAATTGAACAGCCATTTGTGCCAAGTTGCTGGAGAAAGTGTGTTAGGTGTTCGATGAGGCATTTGAAGGCCCCAGTTCCCTGAAGAATTAAAGGTCATCACTTCTCCTATAGTCATAGCTCCAGATTGGTCTCTTCCCTTCGAGGTGATGTGTGATGCCAGCGGTGTTGCTCTTGCTGCGGTATTAGGACAAAGGAAAGTGAAGATGTTTCATACAATCTATTATGAAAGCATAATACTGAACACAACCCAAAAGAATTATACAGTCACAAAATAGGAGCTACTGGCGGTGGTCTTTGCATTTTAGAAATTCCGAGCATACTTTCTTGGAGCCAAGGTGATTATTCATACAAACCATGATGTGTTGAAATATCTGATATACAAGAAGGATGCTAAGCCAAGATTGATTTGGTGGGTGCTCTTTCCAAGAGTGAGTTTGAGGTGAAAGGCCGAAGGGAACAGAAAATCAGGTAGCAAATCACCTATCTAGGCTTGAGTCTGAATCAAAGGAAATGGAGTTTGATATCAATGATTCCTTCCCAGACGAATAGGTACTAGCTCCATCGCAGGATTTGATCCCTTGGTTTGCCGACTTTGCAAATTACTTGGTTAGTGATGTGATACCAGCAGACCAAAATCCTTAGTAGAAAAACACATTTTGATGCCTGCAGATATTACTATGATGAGCCATGTTTATTCTGCATTTGCATGGATGGTATCATTTGTAGGTGTGTCCATGAAGAGAGATGCTGAGCATTTTAGAGGCATGTCTCATCATCGCCAGTTGGGGGTCATCAAGTGGTATTAGAATGGCACATAAAAATTCTACAATTTGGATACTTCTAGCCCTCCACATTCATCAAGATGTGTACGAATTCTCCAAGTCTTGTGATCAATGCCAGGCAGGGTAATATCACTCGTAGACGCAGGTTACCACTGACGCTCATCTTAGAAGTAGAATTGTTTGATGATTGGGGTATTGACACCATGGGACCATTCGTCGGCTCATATGGATGAAGTATATCTTGGTGGCAATGTATTATGTCTCCAAATGGGTGGAGGCAATTTCCCTACCAAAAAATGAAGGCAGGAGCGTGACAGCGTTCCTTAGGAAACATATCTTTGTCAGGTTTGGCACTCCTAGAGCTATTATCGATTGATGGTAGATCTCACTTTATGTAATCGCCTATACAACCTTGTTTGGAAAAATATGGTGTCAAGCATAAGGTAGCGCACCTTACCACCCTTAGTTGAGTGGACAAGTGGAAGTCTCAAACAGGGAAATCAAGACCATCTTGTCCAAGACAGTAAATACTACCCGAATGGATTGGTCAAGGCTCGATGGCGCCTTTAATGGGACAACAAAACACCTTATAAGACTTATTGGTTCATCTCCATACCAGCTAGTTTATGTCAAAGCATGCCACTTACCAGTCGAAATTGAGCATAAGGCATTATAGGCTTTAAAGTTGAACATGAATTGGAATGAAGCTGCCAAGTTAAGACTTAACCAGCTTAATGAGATGGATGAATTTCGACTTAAGGCTTGTAAGTGCAGCCATATAAGAAGGGCGAATCTACCTTGACAAACTGATTGCAAGAAGAAATTCATCCCAGGTGGTTTGGTCCAACTTTTAATTCAAGACTTCAGTTGCACCATGGGAAGTTGATATCTGGATGGATGGACGCACAAAGTAGTGCAAGTTTCTTCTTATGGTGCGGTGGAGCTTGAAAATAGAAGGAAAAAGATTTTAAAGTAAATGGGCAAAGATAAAAGTGTATCTAGGAGATGAGGAAGAAATAAAACAAATAGAGGAAGTATACCTTGACAGAGTGCTTGATGAGTCACAAAAAGTCACATCGTGTCGCAGCGTTAAATCAGGCGCTGCATGGGAGGCAACCCATGGAAGGTGAAGTCTGAGTAACCCATGTATGTTCTCTTCCCTATGATATTCTAGGTGATGCTTTGGGGACGAATCTATAACTTTTCCAAAAAGAAGGGAGGGGTGTACTTGCATTTTTGGTATTTTTGGTTCGTCTAAGGTTTTCTTATCGTGTTTTCTTTTCCTTAGGCATGCTATCTAGTAGAACCAGCATGTGCAGGATTTTTATTTTAGTTTGTGATTTTTGTTTAATTAGAAAGTATCTTAGGAGTACTCAGCCAATAAAAATGCACTAGTTTTGGTTTCTGAAAATATTGACCCTGTTGAAAAATTTTCTGATGCATTAGCTATGTGTTTGTGACAACATGCATGATTGTTGTGCATCTTTGGATGTCATTTAGTTTGTCAACATGAGTAGTTTTGTTAAGCCATGTAAAAACCAGACAGGTGAGGTGAAAATAGTTCATGTACCATGTGTGAGTGAGGTATATTAGTTAGTTCGTGTGTTGGTAGATCTAGAACTTGCCTGGATTTGGTCTCTCTGCATAGCCTAAGGATGGTTGGTTAGGATATGATCACTTAGGCCATTTTTATTTATCTTACTTTTAGCCTATTTCCCTGCCAAAGTTGCATGAATCCTTTTATCCCATGTTTGTGCCTTAGTAGACCATGATTTCTTTGATCTACCCATTAACTGTACCCATTTTTGGAATGAACTTGTTTTGGCCCTAGTCCCCCCTTGGACATTGTAGACTGTATAAGCAAAATGCTTTAAGTTGAGGGTGGCTAAATCAGGGGTGCATAAAATGTGGGAACAGGAAGAAAAGGAAAAGAAGAGAAGAAAGAAATGGTGAAAATAAGGTGTGGTGAGATGAAAAGAAAAGGATGAAAATGTTGTAAATGTTGAGAAATAAAGCTCAGAAATTTTAAAAATGTTGAAAAAAAGTTGAAAACTCATACACCCATAAAAATGTATAAAAAGGGAAAGGGAATGAAAGAATAAAGGTTAATTAGGAGAGTGGTGTAGCCAATGTATGAAGTGCCAAGGAAGGAATAGTCACTTATAAAATCCTTCACATCTTTACCATGTCCAGCCCTGAGCCTACATCAAAGCCATATAAAGTCCTATAGTGATCCTAACCCGACCATCTAAAAAAACCAAAGCAAATAAATTAAGGAAAGCCTATACAGTATCTGAGCACATAATACTTACTAACTTTTGTGAGAGTGAGCGCCTTACTTTCTTAGTCCCATATCAGCGACTTTCATTTCCACATCTAGTAGAGACTTCATTTTGTGTGAGGTACATGGATTATGATTGCTTTTACCATTGGTCATGGAAAACATTGGCGATGACTTGATTACCTGTTGACAGATAAATGACATGTTTTAATCCTGCTTATGATTTTTGAGTTTTGTAGCAATACATTAGCTGAGGTACATGGATTATGTTTGCTTTTACCATTGGTCTGTGGGGAAAACATTGGCGATGACTTGATTACCTGTTGACAGATAAATGACATGTTTTAATCCCTGCTTATGATTTTTTGAGGTTTCTTGTAATACATTAGCTGATGTGGTTCCATGGGGAAGGGTAACTAGAGTTTGTATAGAAAGGGCAGGTTTGTTTGAGTATTGGATATAGTATTTAAAGTATATTTTCTAGTTGAGCGTCGTGTTTTAGTTTTTTTTTTCTGTGCCTGAGGATATGCAAAAGTCTTAAGTTGAGGGTGTTGATGTGCTGTGGATTTACAACACTGTCGGCGCTTAAAACTAAGAAAATAGCATGAACTTGGGTGTTTTTATGTTGATTTAAGGAACTTTTCCTTTGATTGCAGGATGAATTGATGTTGGACCTAAAAATCGCAAAAGAAAGCCTGAAAGATTAGGAAGTGCCCGAATTCTTTACTTGCTTTGGTCAAAGAGGTAGAGATTAGGAAAAAAGAATGACAACAGAGCCTTGATTTTGATAATCATTGTAGTAACTTGAGTTGTGGTCACATAATAGTTAAATATGAAACTTAGTCATAATGGATAGTTTAAAACCACTCATGAGAATTGGTCGAGTAATTGAGTATAGTCATTCAATAGGGACTGGCCGGTCGTTTGAATGAACCTAAGTTATCAGTTCTATAAGTATTGGTGATAATCACGAGTGTATACCCAAATAAATTATGAACCCATGGGGACACAACCCTAGTTATCCTTTGATATTGACATAACATCAGAATTTTGATATTTTCTTTTACTATTTGATTTTCTTTAGAATCCCCCTATTTTGAAGTAACTACCTTACAAGTTCAGTTACCGTCTATAATCCAGTCTCCGTATTCCCTGTGGGATCGACCCAAACCTCTACTTGGGTTCTTTATTGACAACGTCCGCTTCTCACTTCAGTAAGAGGTGTGGTTTGAGCATAATCACCCTTGTCGCTACAACATTATCATTTTGGGGAATACGATCCATTACTTGCTGATTAATCTGGGAAGTCACGGCCTATGCCAACATATTAAGAGTTTCTCGGAACTCGGCATGGGTAACATGGTCGTCCATTAGGTTCGCCGGGGCTAGTGGTACCTACTGGCGGCCATTACCATTTATCTCTCCATTTTTTCATCTAAAAGGAATTATCTGCGAGCGCTTAAAGCACGAATCAGGGAATGAACTGTTTTGGGCTTCATACTCTACGCACGATAAGAATCATGAATAAAAGGGAACATTCCTAAAATGTCTCGTAGCCTCCTCTTCATAAGCGTGGCGTGTTTCACACCCATGAAGAAGACTCTACTTAACACGGCTTTCAAACACCCTAGGACACTCTAAACCTTTACTCTGATACCAAGTTTATCACGGACCTAGTTTACACCTTAGCCGTAACATGGGACAAGGAAACCCAAAAGGCTCCAGGTCGACCCATGGCATAATCATAGCATATCACTTAACACTAGAAACAACTATCAACATAAATCAGTGGAAGCTAAATGCTAGAGTCTAATAAGGATTCATAAGAACAATTGTAACAACACTTTGATACAATGCTAAATCTATCTAGACAAGTCTGAAAGCCTTCTACTAAACTGATGAGTTGCTGGGCCAAGCCCCCAGCTAACTCCTAAAATCTAAAAACTGAAACATAATGAAAATGTAAACATAAATCATGTCCTTGGGAGATGAGGACTCACCACTAGCAGCTGAGAGGGAATGAAGCGAATCTAACCACGAGGTTGAGTCGTGAAACCTAAACCTATATCATGAAACGATATAGCACAAAAGGCGTGCGGTTAGTACTTGGAATGGATTGAGAATGCGAGATAACATAACTAATTAAATATATAAATATATGATAAGGAAATAACAAAGTACATCGACATAACTGATTTAACATGAAACAATCCTATTATGAGTCATATACATACATACATATATATATATGAAACTTTCTTTTGGATCTCATGTTCTGAAACATCATCGAACTAATGCATAAGGGTCATGTTCTGAAGATTTAATAAGAGCTAAACCTGAATCTAGCATCACACACTATACTTGATCACTGCTGATAACTGAGTTTGATTCTTATTATATTAAATCTGATGTAATCTGAAATCTGCGTAATACGGAACTGAATCATACTGATAACATAACTAAGGGAGTCATTTTCTGCTATGGAGGAATCCTTACTGAGCTAGGGAGTCACTCTCTGCTATGGAGGATCCTTACTAAACTAGGGAGTCATTCTTTGCTACGGAAGATCCCGACTGAACTGGGGAGTCAGTCTCTGCTATGGAGGATCCCGACTGAACTAAGGAGTCACTCTCTGCTATGGAGCATCCCGACTGAACTAGGGAGTCACTCTCTTCTATGGAGGATCCCGTAATGACCAGGGGAGACATTCTCGGCTATGGAGAGTCCCTGGCTGACTAGAACATGAGGAGTACTAATATGACATTGTATATATGGTCTATGCAACTAAAGCTAGTCAGAAACATGAACATAAACAAATTTCATCATACAACATTCATTTCGAAAAGACTGGGCTACTTTCTACTAATAGCAAGCCCAATATTCTGAAATTTCATTCTCATGCTTTATCATCATAATTCATATTGTCATGGAGACATATCAGTATTTATTCAAAGTTCTTACATTAGTGGGCATCGTTAGATTCACATCATACATAATACTTTCACAACATTTAAGTTCTGGATTCATATCATTCGACATATATCATAGAGTCATTCATGATCCATAGGCCTAATTCATATCCTAACATGCGTACGTTGATTCATATATTATAGATTTACGGAAAGTCATATACTTAAATCACAACTTATACATTTACAATGAGATCAAGGGAGAAGCATACATTTTCATTTAATAAGACCCCTTTCGAGATTTACCCCAATTCACGAGAAGGATTCATTAATTAAGCAATTATTGTAGATTTACCTCATACCCAATCAGTTCCATCAAAAACATAAGGAGAATACATATTCTACATTCAATTAATCGAGCCCATATGCTCTAATATCATCTCGGCATATTTAGAAAATAGCGCACTCTAACTATTAGGGAATTCTTACAATCTTCACATATTTCATACATCAATGCGAGTCATGGATTCAATTGATTGAATAATAATAAAACCCCAATCATCATTCATGACCTTTCATGAAGAACATTCTAACATCATACATTTTCACCATCTAGCACATAATTCAAGACATTCAAATAGTTTATAATCACAATTACCTCATAATTCTAGTGGGTTTTAGAATTCAAGAAAACATTGAAGAAATCACCCATCAATTTAAACCCTAGGTCATGCTTTTCTAGAATAATTGAAATTGGGATTTTGATAAAATATTTTAGGGCACAAGGATGGAAGAATATCCTTATTGAAAAACCTGCATACATGCTTCGAAGAATCTCCCAATTGAACTTGGCCTTGTAGTCTTTGAATAATCCCTTGAAGAATCCTTGAACCTTGAGAGAGAGAAGGAAGAAGGGTTTGAGAGAGTATCTTAAGAGAATGAGAGATTATACTAGAAGAAACCCTTAAAAACATCCCAATCATACACAAAATGACGTAGTTTAGAAGTTAGCAACATAGGATTTTATGAAAGAACCTCTAAAATTTCGCAGGAAAAGGGACCCTGCCAGTCCTCACGAGGGACATCACGATTCGTGAGATACTAGATGAGTCCTGAGTCCAATTTGTGAAGTCTATTGGAATTTCCGCCAAATTTGGCCACTTAACGATTAGTGAGGTTACTTAATGGGTCACTTGACCAGTCATGAAGTCCCCTGTGAAAATGAAGTTTTCCAGCTATTTTGGCCACCTAACGGGTAACTGAATGAGTCGTTAGGTGACTTAACGAGTCACTTAATGAATCATTCTGTGATGCTGATGCAGTTTAACCAAATAGCACATAATGTTTTACTCCGAATTTCGATTGATGCAAGGTCAGATGCGTTGGAAATAAGACTCAAAGGGATTCAATTTGATATATCGAATCACCCAAAAACATGTTGTAAAATGGTATCTATAGTCGTTATAAGTTGACCCTTTGTAGAACTTGTATGAAAACTAAATCGATAAAAAGGTTCTCCACTCAACTTTGTTCTAGAAGTTCCTTATGAACATAATTTGCATCCACTACACTTCTAACACTTGGGAATTGATATTAACACCTACAATCCATAAAATTCATTGGGCTCGGACCTATATATACATCTAGAACAGTTCCAAACATAGCCCAAAAGTCAGGGGCATTAAAAAATATCTCAACTCACTAGTTTTAGATCTAGTCTTAGAGAATTTTGGTGTGTTACATGAAACTTACTAGTACAAAAGGAAATATAACAGAGTACTTTCTACAATTTTCAATCAAAATCTTCCTCTCTCAGCTAAGAGAATGTTCTTCAGCTAAAAGGGGAAAACAATAATGTGATGTAAGCTTTGTTCTCTCTCAATATCTCTATTTCTATCTCTCCTTCTGCAAATTTGAGTAAAAAGTACATTATCTCTATTTATACCCAGAAAAGTAGGGCACTTTTCATCTCTTTCCTAGTGTTGGATGATTATACCCTTATGAGCACCGTATTGAAACCGGCGGAAGCATCGGCGGTTCACCGATTATAATATGTGAACCGTTGGGAGTCTTTTATGCATCTTCACTAAATTCCATTGAACACCGGCGGTTCACCCGGCATTTCGCCAATGCCAATCTATGAATCACCGGGTATTCAAGCCATTTTCCAAAACTTTTGAGTATCATTCGGCGACTGGACCGGCGACTCGCCGCTGGCAAATCGCGAACCGCCGATGGCATTAATCCCCTGAGGCAGTGATATTCGGCCTTTGACCGGCGTCTCACCGTTTTACATCTGCCAATCGACAATTCGCTCTCACTCCCTTCTTTTTGGCTCCATTTTTTCTCTTTTCTTCACTTTTAGACATCTGCACACAACGAAAGCATAAAGGGCATAAAATCCAAATAATCAACTCAAGAACGAAACAAAAACTCAAGTTTTTGAGCCTAATGAGTTGGAAATTTACCAACTCATCAGAACCTCATAATTGTTGGCCTACTCGGTGCTAGAAACTGCTCCCAAAACATGCATATTGCTTATATAATCGTATTCTCAAAACATAGCTTAAATCTTTACATTGGGAGTCTTGACTCCAAATATATCATAAACTAATCCTTTTAGTCTTGGCTAAAATCATAATAAGCATACATAAATTGCATGGGCTTGCCCAAATCATAAAATCATGCATATTTGAAATAGGGAGGAACCCATCGGTGGCCCCTCAAAGTTGGTAGAAACTTTAACTTAGACAGCTTAACTAAAACTCGTTCATTTTATACACCTCATGCAGTGTCCCAGTGTGTAATTTTTACACTTTTTTGACAATCAGCAAAAAATAAGGAGAGTGTAATACACTCGTGATGATGTGGCAACATATATTTCCTACGTGAATTAGTTGGCAAATTGAATCGTGCTAACTCATTTTAATGGCCACGTCATAACACAAACAAAAATAAATTAATTAAAAAAAGGGCTAAAATACATGGCAAAATAACCAATGAATTGATGACACATGGCATTTATGCCCAAATAATTACAAAAAAAAAATTTACCACATAAAAATTTATTTTTCAAAAACACAGTCCACCCCCCACC
>JACEIK010001899.1:76171-89185 GCA_018107945.1 Datura stramonium
TCTAGACCCACACACAAAAATTTTACTAGACTCTGCATCGGGTGGGCAAGCATTAGAGAAGACTTATGATGAGTTGTACACCTTGTTGAATAGAATTGCTTAGGGAAATCCAGAGTGGCACAGCGAGTCGTCGAGAGGGGCAGGAAAGAGAACAACAGGGCTGATAGAGATTTATGGTGTAAATGCCTTGGCGGCACAACTAGCATCATTTAAGCATCAGATGATGACTCAATTCAATAAAATGAGTATGAACCAACAGCAGGGTCAGGTAAATGCAGTTCAGTAAGCTCCGAGTTGGTATGAAATCTTCGGCAATAATGGGCATAATGCAGAATCATGCGAAGCTAATTCGGAATTGGTAAATTTTGTTGGGAATGTTCATAGGAAAAATCAGAATTTTGGAAACAATTACAACAAGAATTGGTCGAGCCACCCGAGTTTTTCTTGGGGTGGAAATTAAAGGAAACAGTTATCTCTCTAGTATCCAGATGGCACTATTTGCTGCTTTTTATGGGGGAAGGTGTAGATCTCACATCGGATGGTTTGAGGTTGGTGAGGTAGCTATTATAGGGCCTGATTCGGTTCACGAGGTGATGGTGAAGGTTCAGTTGATAAGGGACTGGTTGAAAACTTGTTAGAGTCATCAGAAATCATATGCTGATGTGAGGAGAAGGGATTTGGAGATTAATGTGGACGACTGGGTATTTCTATAGGTATCTCCCATGAAGGGAATCATGCGGTTCGGAAAGAGACGGAAACTCAGTCCCCGCTTTGTGGGTCCCTAGGGTTGTGAGAAGAGTTGGTAAGGTGGCATATGAGTTGGACTTGCCATCAGAGTTATCTTTAGTTCATCCCATCTTTCATGTGTCACTGTTGAAGAAGTGTTTGGGTGACCCAGCCTTGGTAGTCCCAGTGAAAAGCATTGGGGTAAAAGACAACCTCAGCTATGAAGAAATTCCCGTTGAAATCTTGGATCATCAGGTTTGGAAGTTTAGAAACAAAGAAGTAGCTTCGGTTAAAGTGTTATGGAGAAATCAGCATGTTGAAGGAGCTACGTGGGAAGCCGAAGCGGATATGATGGCTAGAAATCCATATTTGTTCTCTACCGGTTGGGTTCCGACTTGAGGTATCAACTTTTCCTTTTGACTCCATCTAGTTTTCATATTCAGTTCATGCGTGCAAGTTTCTTTTATATGTATGAATGTGTATGTGAAGTATGAGATCAATTTAGCTATATGGTTTTATTCGGAGGTAGTCATTCCGTAAAAATTTCGGTTAAAATGATCAGTATATGGCTGTAAATTGTATGTTTTTGTTTGCTGCTTGTTTCCTACATTCGAGGATGAATGTTTCTGAGGGAGAGATATTGTAATACCCCATAAAGGGATAAGAATACACCCGAGAGTTTAATTTGAAAAGTGAAGAAAACTGGAAAAAACATCATAGGACGGGCGACTCAACGACTCATGGGTGGATACCACGAGTCGTCGAAAGCAGTCGTGGAATGGGGGTTCAGGGAAGTAGTGGTGACAATGGACGGTGTAATGACTCGTTGTCAAGAACAATGAGTCGTTGTTACAAGTGATTGGAAGGACTAGACTTAGGCTGAGGGGGAAACAACGGGGCGTCCCATGATTCGTTATGAGAGACAACGGCCAATTATTTCTACTCGTTGTTTGAGGGTTGAGAATTCCAGTGCATCAACGGATGGAGACCATGACTCGTTGGATGCCACCATGGGCTGTGGTGAGGCTCATGGAAAGGAAAGTCAGAATGGTCAAGGGGTTGACAATGGTTGATCAAATGATCTGTTGATTGAAGCAACGAATCGTCCTGACGAGTCGTAGGAAGAATCTGAGGATTTCATGGGGTAGTGGATCCAATGACTTGATACCACGAGTCGTGGTTTGGTGCAATGACCCATTGGGTCAGTTGTTGGTCCGTCCAGAACAGTTATCAAGGAAATAATTTTAAGGGTATTTTCGACTTTTTCATTCTTTTAGACCCTAAACTATGTCTTTTGGATTTTTTTTGAGTGTGATAAGATGAGTTAAGTCCTTTATGCATGCCCATTCTCATGCAAAAAGCTTAGAGAGATTTTTGGGAGATTCAAGGTCTTCTCCTCCAAGTTTCCATCAATTTCTTTGTGGGTTTTCAAGAGACTTCGCATCTATCCGTTTTCAGGTATGTAGGGTTCTAGAATGGGTGAAATTCTTCCACACCCATGCCCAAATTTCGATTTAGATCATTAATCCTCCTATCCAAGTTCTATGGGGTTTTACCCAAATGCATAAAAAAGTAATTTGTCTTTATGGGTATGATTTAATTGAGTTTTAATTATTGAATTATAAATGATGGGCAAGTTTTAGATTATTTTTCTTAAAAATCATGTTTCAAGCTTTTAAATCTACATTGCCCATTGATGAAAGTTCGTGAAAGTTATGATTTATGATAGATATTCAATAATTTGAATTTATTGAAGACGGAAAAGTATGAATTCAAGTTACCCATGTTTATGTGCATATTTTGAAAGAATTGAATATGATGAAGTATTGGGCAATGCACAAATGTTGAAGAATTATTTATGATTTATGAAGCGAATTACATGATTTATCGATTTATGTTGTTGGCCGATGAAAAGGGTCTTGATTCTTGTCTAAAAATGTTTTAAAGGGGATCAATGATGATAAATGTTATATTTTATCCATTGAATTTTAATGCATGAAGTTACTGATTTATGTATGAGCCTATATGAATGTTTTTGGGAGCCGTGTCTAGCACCGAGCAACCCAACGTTCAAGGACTACGTCGGTATCTCATAACACGTGCCACCATGGGTTTCTAATGATATATTATATTGATAATGATCCCCTAAAATGTGATATCACGCTTAACACACGACCCTCTCCTGGAAAGCCAGGGTCGGCTCTGCCCACTTGAGTGAGATAGCTGGGGCATCATGAAAGGCTCTACCATGATGGTGTTGGTTATGAAGAGTCCTCCCATTGTTCTGCATGTTTTACGTATTGTTATATTTATGTTATTGACTCAAGTTATATTTTTATAATGTTTAGTTACAATTATGATTATGAACTCTTTATGAATGATTTGAAAGCCTTGAGCCTTATGTTTACTTACGAAGTTTATGATACAAGCACGATGTCCTTCTCCCATGTTTATTTATGAGTTTATGTACTTTTAAATGTCTGTTTTACTTATCCCGCATACTCGGTACATTCCACGTACTGACTGCATACCTTCTATGTTGTATTTTTTCATGATACCGGGTCTGAACCTCAGGTGCATCCTCATCCTTAGTCCATCTCAGCTTACGTTCTCATCTTATTAGTGAGTCCTCATATTCCGAGGGTGGTTTGACAGACTACTATGTTATCTTATGTTTCACTACTATTCGGGTTAGTGGGGGATGTTTTCCCATCAACCCATCTTATGTAGTAGAGGATTTCTGACAGGATGTAGTACTCAGTTTATGTATATGTATAGTATTTCCGCTTGTTATACTATGATTATGTTTCCGCTATGTTTTATACTAAATTTTCCGCTTTAGTAAATGAGATTAGTTGTATTCATGTGTCATGGGTAAACTTGGGGTCTCTCGAGGACCCTTATCCCATTTATAAAATGATTTGGGTGTACGTCCCGGTCGTGACAGCTAACACATCAGGTACGGATGGCGGTCAGCGTCAAAATCTGTTCTATGCTCTGTCTTCCCGTCAGGACTAGGAGAGCCCACCTAACGTAGTCACAGGTATGTTACGTCTCTTTCATTTAGATTTGTATGCCCTCCTAGATCTAGGAGCCACTCTTTCATTCGTGACTCCATACATGGCAGTCCAGAGGTACTCTCAGAACTGTTTTCAGTCTCCATCCCAATTGGCGAGTCAGTTAGAGCCAGTCGGGTGTATAGAAACTGCACAGTCTTAGTCCTAAATAAATTGATCCCAACTAACCTCGTAGAGTTATATATGGTCAATTTTGATCTTATCCTTGTCATGGATTGGTTACACTCCTGCTATTCCTCAGTTGATTGCAGAACTAGAGTTATCAAGTTCCAGTTTCCAAATGAACCAGTGTTAGAATGGACAGGCAGCAGTTCAGCGCCTAAGGGTAGGTTTATTTCCTACCTTAAGGCCCAAAAACTCATCTCCAAGGGTTGTATATACCGCCTTGTTTGGCTCAAGGACTCCAACTCTAAGACTCCAGCCATGCAGTCCATCCCTGTGGTCAGCGAGTTCCCAGTTGTATTTCTTAAGGATTTTCCTGAATTTCCCCCTGAACAGGAAATAGACTTCGGGATAGACCTTCTCCTAGATACTCAGCCGATCTCCATCCCTCCTCACAGAATGGCTCTAGTTTAGCTTAAGGAGTTGAAGGAGCAACTGAAAGATCTTATTGACAAGGGTTTTATCAGACCCAGCATCTCTCCCTAGGGTGCTCTAGTGTTATTTGTGTGTAAGAAAGACGACACCCTCAGAATATGCATAGATTAACGTCAGCTGAACAATGTCACAGTCAAGAATAGGTATCCCCTGCCTAGAATTGAAAACCTGTTTGACCAACTTCAGGAGCCAGTTGTTTCTCAAAAATCAACCTCACATCAGGGTCAGAGAGTGTGACATACCGAAAACAGCATTCAGAACTCGGTATGGTCACTACGACTTTGTGGTGATGTCCTTCAGGCTAAAAAACGGCCTAACAGCCTTCATGGATTTGATGAACATAGTCTTCAAGCCGTATCTAGACATGTTCGTCATTGTGTTCATCGACGACATTCTGGTATACTCCAGAAATGAGTAAGAGCATGCCAATCACTTAAGATTAGAATTACAGACACTTAGGGAGCGCCAATTGTTCATCAAGTTCAACAAGTGCGAATTCTAGTTAAAGTCCATGACTTTCTTAGGTCATGTGGTCTTTGGTGAAAGAATACAAGTAGATCCTAACAAGATAGATGCAATGAATATTGGCCCAGACCTACCTCTCCTACAAAAATCAGGAGTTTATGGGTTTGGTGGGTTATTACCAATAGTTTATGGAAGGTTTCTCATCTATAGCATCTCCTCTGACTAAGTTAACCCAAAAGAAAGTGAAATTTCAATGTTCAGATGAGTGTGAGAACAGTTTTCAGGAGTTGAAGACTCAACTCACTACCGCACCAGTTTTGACCCTGCCAAAAGGAACAGATGGGTTGGTTGTCTATTGTAACACTTCCTGAGTTGGACTCGGTTGTGTTCTGATGCAGCGGGGCAAGGTGATAGCCTACTCCTCCAGACATCTCAAAGTTCATTAGAAGAACTATCCAACTCATGAGTTGGAGTTGGCAGCGGTGCTATTCGCATTAAAAATAGGGAGACATTACTTACATGGAGCTCACATGGATCTGTTCACAAATCATAAGAACCGTGAGTATGTGTTGAGTCAGAAGGACCTAAATCTGCACAAGAGAAGGTGGTTGGAGCTATTAAAGGACTATGATATGAGCGTGTTGTATCTTTCGGGAAAAGACAATATGGTGGCTGATCCTTAAGCAGACGATCTATGGGAAGTGTGGCTCACATTGAGGAAGGAAAAAAGCAGTTAGTGAAGGATGTTCACAGACTAGCCCAGTTAGGGGTGTAGTTGGTGGATTCAGCCGAAGGTGGTGTGGTAATGAAAAGCAGGTCAGATTCACCTTGGTAGTTGAAGTCAAGTCCAGATAGGATGAGGATCCCATCTTAATTAAGCTTAAGGGAGCAGTTCTTACAAAAGAAATAGAAGCTTTCTCCCAAGGGGGAGATGGGGTGCTCCGTTACCAGGGCAGGTTATGTGTACCGGATGTCGATGAGTTGAGACAACAGATATTGGCTGAAGCGCACAGTTCAGATATTCCATTCACCCTGGTGCTACTAATATGAACCGTAATTTACAGGATGTTTATTGGTAGAACGACATGAAAAGAGATATCGCTGAATTTGTAGTTAAGTGCCTGAACTACCAGCAAGTCACGGTAGAACACCAAAGGCCAGGAGGTATGACCCAAGATATTAGCATACCCATATGGAAGTGGGAAGAAGTAAACATGGACTTCATTATGGGTCTACCTCGGACTCGTTGACAGCATGACTCAATCTGGGTAGTAGTAGACCGGATGACTAAGTCAGCACATTTCCTCCCAGTCAAAACCACAAATTCAGCTAAGGACTATGCTATAATTTATACCCAGGAGCTGGTTAGACTTCATGGGGTTCCATTGGCCATTATTTAAGATAAGGGTACCCAGTTCACCTCCCATTTCTAGAAGTCTTTTCATAAGGAACTTGTCACTCAGGTCAAGCTCACTCAACTTTTCAGACCTTAGAAGACATGTTGAGAGCATGTGTTATCAATTTTAAGGGTAATTGGGATGACCATTTGCCTCTTATCAAGTTTGCGTACAACAACAGCTACCACTCTAGCATTCAGATGGCCCCATTTAAAGAATTATATGGTAGTAGGTGTAGATATCCTATAGGGTGGTTCGAGGTTGCTGAAGCTACCTTGATAGGGTCAGACTCAATTCACGAGGCAATGCAGAAGGTTCAACTTATCCAAGAAAGATTGATAACATCTTAGAGCCGCCAGAAGTCTTATACCGATGTGCGGAGGAGAGAGTTTGAGTTTGCAGTTGATGAGTGGGTTTACCTAAAAAAATTTCCCATGAAAGGGGTGATGATGTTCATAAATAAGGGGAAAATCAGTCCGAGATATGTGGGACCCTATAGAATTTTGAGGCATATCGGCAATGTAGCCTATGAGCTAGAATTACCTTCAGAACTAGCAGTTCTACACCAAGTTTTCCATGTGTCACTTTTGAAGAAATGCATCGGAGATCCAACCTCAGTTGTGCCATTAGACAGTGTAGGAATAAAAGATAGTCTCTCATATGAGGAAGTACCAGTACAGATCCTTCACCGTCAGGTTCGTAAGCTGAGGAAAAAGGAAATAGCTTCAGTCAAAGTCTTATGGAGAAATCAGTAGGTTGAGGGAGATATGTGGGAGGCCGAAGTAGATATGATGGACAAATACCCGCACTTGTTCTCTACCAACTTTGTTACAGCTTAAAATGGTAGTTTCGCCTTAGACACTGATCTAGTTGTTGGATTCAAGTCATGTGTATAACTTTTATGAATTTGGATGTATGTATGAAAAGCGAATTCAGTTCAGTTATGTATTTTGAAATAGAGGTAGTCATTCCGACAGTTTCGGAGTTAAATGAACAATATTTGAAAGTTATGATTGTATTTTCCAACTTTCCTGTGTGTTTTCTAACATTCAAGGATGAATATTTCCAAGGGGGAGATATTATAATTCCTCGGAAACTCAAAGACTAGATCCGGGACTTAAATTAGAAAATCTGGAAATATGCAGAAATTATCACAGAATGACTCACCTAATGGGTCGTTGAGAGACCTAACGACTCGTTAGGTCAGTTATGGGAAGGAGGATTGATATAGGATAAGGGAGAGAAAATGTACCCAACGGAAGACCTCACAAGTCGTGGTCAGGTCCCATGACCCGTTAAGTCACTCGTGGTTAGGATGGGGTCAAGAACTTAGAATCAAAGTAGTGAGGTTGACGTATGGTGACCATGAGTCGTGGTCACCAGTGACGAGTCGTGATGTTCCCCGTTACTAGTCTCGGATGATTATTGTCCAGTGTACTTGATGAGCAATGCCACGAGTCATGGCCAGTTATAATGAGTCATTATGTCCCCCATTGGACTTCAGTGATTTTCAGGTAGTAGACCTAACGAGAGGTCCCAATGAGTCATGGTCCCAACTAATAACTCGTTGAGTGACCCGTTGGGACCTAGTCGACCAGACATCAGATTATTGCCCAGGGATATTTTTGTAATCCTACCTATTTAATCCCTAAACTACGTCATTTTAGGTAAAATTCCAGGGATATTGGAGGGTTTGAACAGTTCCTCCCCTTATTCCCACGTTCATTCTCAAAAAAATATCGACAAGTCTCTCATGAACTCTCAGAGCAAGCCTAGGGTTTTCCTCCATTGCAGCAGTCCAAGCTTTCTTCTTCAAGAAACTTCAACTCAGGTATGTGGGAATTCAGTAAGGGGATTGTTCTTCCCTTGCGTCCCCCAAAACCCTCTCACCGTTTCTCTATCAGTTTTAGCCCTGAGTTTTCGAATATGAAGAAATTACATGTTGTTTTTCATTAATTTCAATAGAATGATATCCATGCATATTATTGATATGATCTCCATCAATTCTTGCCTAAATTGTTGA
The DNA here is from genome assembly GCA_018107945.1 of Datura stramonium. Lineage (NCBI taxonomy): Eukaryota > Viridiplantae > Streptophyta > Magnoliopsida > Solanales > Solanaceae > Datura > Datura stramonium. Next base: position 84,457 of record JACEIK010001899.1, read on the forward strand.
CGTTCTTACAAAAGTGGATTTAAGCCCTAGATCTTTTAGTGGAGATTATTTGCGTATTAAATTCAGTCTAGTATATGAAGTGTGATTTGGGATGGTTTTCTAGTATTTCTTATTGTCTAGACGTTGAGTAAATATTCCATTGGAAAGAATGACTTTAGACCTGGCACGAATAAGAAAGTTATAGCATTGCTTGTCGAATGTGACTTCTTACTTTTTGAAATATTTGCCATATTATGGAATTCTCGTGTTGTTGGAGTGAGTTGAGTTCTCTCTTAGATGCTTAGTAGTTCAGTTCAGTTAGAGCATAGAGCCTCTTCAGAAGTTTATAGAATTTGTCAACTGATCAGTTTGACTACAGTCTTTTCTTGAGGTGTTAGTGGTGCCTCCTAGTTATCAGAATCAGACTCAAAATCTAGTTTATTGGTCCATTAGGCGGTCATGAAATTTAAGATATATAGCTCTGACTAGCCTCAAGAACACAAGTTAGTTTACAATTACTCTCAGACGGTTATAGCGCTTCCGAATAAGAAGCTCTGACAAGTCTAGCACCTAGTTTCAGAATCTGGTCTGACAAGACTCTCAGGGTACTTTCAGTTACATGTCCCTGACTAGTCTTGGACCCTGTTTCGAGCTATCAGCTTAGTAGTTCAGTATATATTTTCCAGTGGGAGTAGGACTTAGCATCGAGCGGGCCAGGGTTCCAACGCACCCAGGTTCCCACAACTACGTTTCCAGTGTAGGTTACAGTATTACTTGGCTGGATTGGCCCCAGACTATTGTGATCACCGAGTTCATTCCTTTATACCCTGGCAAGGTATATTGGGTCCTACCGATGGGGTGTATACGTTAGACTCCACGTCTAGCTCATGTGGTTGTATGTCGGTTATAGACTCTCCCACTAGTCAGTCCAGTCAAGTTTTAGAATAAGCAACTCAGTTTAGTTCCAGTTCTATCAGTTTAGCCCAGTTCAATACAGTAGTTCAGACTCAGAACTTTAAGACTTAGGACATGTCTTTGACCATCAGACAGGGTCATCTTGACCGTTTCAGTTTACTTCAGTAGTTTAGTTCAGTTTACTTATTGGTCATTGCATGTCATATTAGTTCAGGCATTATATTCAGTTATGTTTTCTCCCACTTACTCAGTACATTCAAAGTACNAGTTTAGTTCAGTTTACTTATTGGTCATTGCATGTCATATTAGTTCAGGCATTATATTCAGTTATGTTTTCTCCCACTTACTCAGTACATTCAAAGTACTGACTCATACTTTTATGATGTATCATTTCATGATACAACTTCAGGTTCTCAGACTCAGCACCGTTAGTCGCCGCGGTTCAGATCCTCCACCTCAGCAGTTGAAATGTGCGTCCTCATCATTCGAGGGCTTTATTTTATTTTTTTCAGTTAGTTCATTATTTTTAGCTAGAATTAGAGCTAGCTGAGGGCTTGTTCCAACATCTCATTAGTTAGAGGGCTTGCAGACACAGAATTAATTTCATACTTTAGATGTTCTTAAACTTTATGATTTCAGTTTTATTTTCATAAATGCTTTTATGCTATTATTTAAAAGTTTCCACTATATTTATTTAACTCAGAATACCAGTGTATGATAGACCAGGGGTTGACTTGGGGTCACTTGTGACTTCAAGTATCGTGTACCGTCCAGGGTGTAGACTCGCGGCGTGACACTCTCCCTTAAGCCGAATGTCAAATTAGTGAGCTTTGGTATTCTAAGGTCCCTTAAACTTTATCTATGCATCTTTTTGAAACTCTTGCGTCATCCTCATCTTCTTATGATATTTATGAGTCTAGTATGCATATGTTTATGTTCTGATTGTTGGATGTACATTTTATGTTCACTCACTTGCAGTTTTATGTTACAAAATAGGCCTACGTAGGCTGGAGTTTTATAATTCCTTATTTTTTATGCTATGTATGTTAGTGTGACATTACAAAAGCTCCTTAGTCCAACCCCATACTTGAAATAAAAACCAAAAAAACCAGAAAATTTTTGCCTCAGAAAGACTCAACTAATGAGTCATTATCAGGACCAACGACCCATCAAGAGAGTCGTTGTTAGTTATGCAAATTTTCTCTCAGGCACCAATAAGACAGAATGACTCATTGTGTGAAATAACGAGTCGTCCTAGTGCTCATTCTAATCTAGTCTAGAAAATCCGTCAAATCCTTATCCTAAGCAATGAACCAGACGACGACTCATAGTTTGATGTAATGAATCATCTGATGAAACTATTGAATGCAATCCAAAAAATGTTAAAGTCAACCCAGTTACAACTGGTGGACACAACGACTCGTTGTTTCAATAATTGGTCATTTTATTCGTCCGTTGGATGAGATCCAGAATCTGTTCAAAACTTCCTCCAATGACAATAAGTGGAACCAATGACCCATTGTCCCATTTAATGGGTCGTCATTCCTCTCCATTGGTCAAGTCAAAAAACTGAGTTTTTTAGACCCAGGACCAATGACTGGTGATGAGTTGGTAATTTACCCACTCATTAGGCTTTTAAGCATGAGCTTTAGCTTAGTTTTTATGTCTTTAAGTTGTAATTTATGCCCTTTTTCTATTGGATGTTGCATGTACCTAACTTAAAGAGAAGGGGCATGAAATTGAGTAAGGAGGATGAGATTCCAAGTGGAAACCAGAGCTCCATCGGAAGACAACGGCGAAATGCCGGCTGACCGCAGCCACCCATTGGAATGACGAATAATTGCAACTGGCAGCTCGTGGAACAACAACCGCTGATCCACCGTGCCATCACCGGTTTGCTTTGGAATTCATTGTACAATAGAAGAGATCAACTGGCTGCCCGCGGATGGACACCGGCGAACCGCCGGTGACTCGCAAGTGAAAGACGCCTAAAGAGGGCAAAAACATCCAGCTCTGCAAAAGAGGAGAATGTTATGACCTACTTTTGTACATATTCTTGAAAAGTATTCTGAACAAGGACATTATTCTTCTCCATCACTTTTGGAATAGAGATTTGCATAGAAAATAAAGTTTTGAATATTTTCTTTTTCATTTTCATCTTCTTCATTTTAGAGTCATTTTGAGAATGATTGTGTTTACTCTTAGTTATGAAATTGTTCAATCTATTGATAAATAAGCTCTTGTGTTTCGCAATTATGAGTAGCTAAATCTATACCTAGAGGTGTGTGATGATGGATGTTTGATTTAATTGGATATTGCTAGATTTATCTTGTTATTACTTAATTACTCTACATCTATTGATTTCTCCCAAATCATAGTTGATTGCTCATAGTTGCAAATATGGGTATTCTTTGCTTACCTAATTTTGGCTTAAAAAGAGGAATTAAGTAATCGGGGAGAACTTAATAGTGGGTTGGGATTTGATTATGTGGGGTTAGGCTAGAAATAGCCAAAACCCATTATCATAATCCCATTAAAGGTTGATGTATAGAAATAGATCAATCAATAACCCAAACCATATTGGAATAATTGAATTGCACCTTGAGGTTCGAAAGAACTTGAGGAAAGAGTGTCCAAGTGGTTGGAAAACATCGGGCACTATCTTTTCCAAGGTTATTTACACATATTAGTAATAACTTGTTTGTCTAGCAAATCCAGATTCTATTGGCATCCCATCTACATCACACCTCTGGCCTTTTCTCGTTATTGTTTCTCAATTTTGGTTATCTTTCTCTCTTGGTTAGCTGAATTTAGATTCAATTTGCTTCCCCAAAATTTTCATTTACTTATTATGTACATTTATGTAAATTAATTCAAGTTAATATTCAACTATTGCATGATCATTTTAAATTCCTTGTCGGATTCGACCTCGACATTCGTCGTGTTATTTATTTTGATACAATGACCATTTATGCTCTTTCACCGTGAAGGGTGTAGTTTGGACGTTATAAAAAATGGCATCATTGCTGGGGAATGTAGTTTGATTGCCTTTTGTTGTTGTTATTTTGAATTAATCTTGCATCTTAATTAGTTTGACGTTACAATCTTAATTGGTGTCTTCTAGGTTGAAGTTGATATGAGCCAGCATTCACTAGAAGGTGAAGGTTTGGTGGATGGGCATATCATCATGAGGATGATGATCCCGTGATGCCCGATGTAGAATGGGAAATTCTCCTACCTCCTATCGTAGGGAATGCCATTTTCCATTTGACAAGTATAGTGCTGCACTTACTTCACATGAAGGGACTCTTTGGAGGGATGCCCAATGAGGATACAAAAAGGAATCTCCACAATTTCTTGGAGATTTGTCAACCCTTCAACATTACAAATATCACTCAAGAGTCAATCAGATTGAGACTCTTTCCATTCTCACTGACTAAGGAATCCACTGCATGGTTGAAAGAGCTACCTCCTAGGTCTATTACCTCTTGGAATGAATTAACAGAGGCATTTTTGGATAGGTTCTTTACTCCCTCAATGATGTTGTAGTTGGGGGATGACATTACTAATTTCCGACAACTTGTGGGGAAACAACTCCATGAAGCTTGGTTGAGGTTTAAGAAAAAGGTGGCCATTTGTCCGAACCATGGATTACATGACGGGTTTTTACTTCAAAGCTTCTACCGATCATTGGATTCTATCAATAAGTCAGTGGCAAATAATTTTGCTGGGGGATTGATGAGCCCGCAAGTGTACGGGTCGTGCAAGTAATATAGTGGCTCTTTTTAAGAACCGGAATGTCGAACCCACAGGGACTGGACCCATTCCGCTAACT
>JACEIK010001899.1:90441-104513 GCA_018107945.1 Datura stramonium
TATATAAAATCACATGAAAATGTATCAAATAGCTTAGACAACACGACTAATTTAAGTTATAAAGCGTATCACGGGACCTATATTATTTCCCGTGATCAGGGATCAATCATGGATCAGCCTTATGGAGTATCCAAGGCATTACTTGATAGAATGATGAAAACTTACTGGGCATGGAAAACGAGAGAAATGGAGGTATCCTCTAGTGGTGTTGCTTCCAATCTTATGAGTGCGGAGTTAAGGAAGATAGATGAGGCTAGAGATGAAACTCTTTCCAAAATGATGACCTATCTAGAGTTGATGACAAAGCATGTGATGGGAGCTAGTACAAATAATGTGAATGTTGTAGCTGCTCAAACTCATGGTCAATTTGATGATGATACTTCACCTCTGAGATGTGAGGATGAGTGTTAATACATGTCAGGACAATTGGGGGATTCTCTCCCCAGGTATCAAGGTGCCAACCAATTCCCTAAGGAAACAGAATCAAGGTTGGAGAAACTGTGATAATCCTAGTTGGGGGGAGAGAAATGATTGATGGGGGAATATAGAGCAAAATCTTGAAGGAGAGTGATATCACCGAAGTTCTAACCCTTATGTACCTCCACCACAAGAAGACGCGCCCCAAGGACAACCCGAGGTGAGTGATGTAGGAAGCTTAAAGATCAAGGAAATATTGTCCCGAGTGTTAAAGAAAGTAGAATCCACTGACAGTGGGGTTCGAAAGTTGAAAGGGGAGGTTTCTAATCTCGCCCACACCAGGAGCTCTCACTCGGCTTCAGTCAAATACCTCAAAGCACAAATGAACCATATGTCTACACAAATGAACCCCCGCATGAAGGGTGCACTTCCTAGTGATACTGTCCAGGACCCAAAGAAAGATAGTCATTGCATGGCAATAATGACTAGGAATGATAAGGTCTTGAAAGATGGGGGAGTGAAACCCAAGGATGTTGATGCCCCAAAGTCAATTTATGATGATGTGTTGAAGGAGGTGCCAATAGAGCCAAATATTGGTGATAATGAGGAAGTACGAGATGAGGGAGATATTGATGTAACTCCCTCGGACAATGTTCATGTGAATGCTGGAAAGAAGGCCCAAATGACAGGGATCATGAAGTGATAGTTCCCCTACCATATCCACAGTTGTTGGCCAAGAAGAAGGAAGATAATCAGTTCCAAAAATTCATAGATATGTTCTGCAAATGATCTATCAACATACCACTGGTGGATTCTTTGATTCAAATTCCAGGATATGCAAAATTTATGAAGGAACTCTTGAAGAAAAAGAATATGGTAGATACGGGCACCGATGGGATGACCCATCATTGTAGTGTTGTTATGACTAGCAACCTTGCTCCAAAACATGAAGACCCTTGGGAATTCACCATTCCTTGCACAATTATTGTGTACATGTTCAGTAAGGCTTTGTGTGATCTTGGAGCTAGCATCAATCTCATGCCTCTCATGATATTCAAGAAACTCAGGTTAGGGAGTTCCAAACCTACCTCTATGAGGCTGTTGATGGTGGATAGGTCAATCAAGCAACCCATTGGAGTGCTAATAGATGTTCTCATGAAGGTGGATAAATTCATACTCCCAGCTGATTTTGTAGTGCTGGATTTTAAATGGACATCGAGGTTCCAATCATCTTTGGGTGACCTTTACTAGTAATGGTGAGGGCTTTAATTGATGTGGAGCTTGGGGAGCTAAAGTTCTGGGTAGGTGGTGATGAGGTCACCTTCAATATATGCCAACCTGTCAAACCTCTGAATGAGTGCAAGGTCATGGCAGTGCTCGATGGGGAAGAAGAGAATTACGAATGTTTTGACGATTAGAGTGTAGTGGAGGATGATCCTCTAAAATGTTGAAAATAAAGGAGGTATCCGTCGTGCCATGATGTAAACTAAGGCATTTCTTGGGAGGCAACCCAAGCATTTTTATCTTGAGAATTTTTATGTTTTGTTATTTGTGTTTTCGTAGGTATCTTGGATGTGAAGCATGGAGGAGAAGTAAAACAAGGGCAAGCACCGCGCTAGACCGGCGAACCACCGGTCCAGATAATGCACGAACCGTCGATACCTTGAGTAAGAGAGGCAGAAAACTGGGAGAAAAAAAGGCAAAAAATGAATTGAACTTAAAATCTTTTCTAGAGATATCCATTTTCCTAGAGAGACAGATAAGATATCTATACATGACGACAAATTGGTATGCAATGCACCGATGGAACGCTGACACCAGTCCGCGAACCACTGAGTGAACGCTGACTTAAGTTAGAATACCTGGGATATGAGGCACAAATGGTGACCCACCGGCAGAAAGTAGAGCCCAATCCGCGAACCGCCAGTCAATTGCAAGATATTAAGCTGAAGACTAGGCACAAAATGCAGGTCAGTGGTGTGAAGGTGGCGAACCGCCACTCCTCATCGCCGACTGTCGGTGAGGCGCTGATACAAGTACGTGCTTTGTTTAAAAATCTTGGCCAACCCATTCACCGACCCGACGCGGATTTCTTTTAAATCTCCCCTAACTGGATACATCACCTTTTTATTCTCCTAAAATTCCCTTTTTCACATTCTCCCATACACCATTCCATCTTCCAACACTCCACCTTCTCAGTTCCTTTCAATTAACTCACCATTAATCCCCACATATCCATAACTCATTTAAAATTTCTTCTCAATCAACCAATTCCATACTTCTTCTTTTACCTATTAAAAGAAACACCACCAACCATTTCACTTTTATCATTTTTACTCATCCTTACAGTCTACTACACACACAAGCTTTCCACCATTGTTGAGCAATTTTTAGCTTTCAATTTGTCATCTATTCTCAATCTTGTGCTTTGATATATGTTTCTAAACTCTTTCTTTGTTAAAAATTCTAGTTCTTGATACATATGAGCTTTGATGTTAGCATGTATCTCCCTTATTTCCACTCTCCATTTCCCCCAAATTTCTATGATGAAAGGTACGTGTGGGTGGGGGTCATAGATTTAAATGTTGTTGGGAAGGTTATTGCTTTTGTGAAGTGGTCCATCCCATGATGTGCTAAATACACGATTTTGGGTGAAGTCTGAGTAACCCCAAGGGCTACAAAGTGATCAATTTTCCCGATGATAGATCGGGTGGTGTTGTTCTTAAGGCAAAATCATCATTTTGTATCTTTTACTAAGATTGCTTGTGTAGTTAATTCTTAAATATGGTGTGAGTAAGTGCATAAGAGAGTGAGATATTGAATTATTATTTTGAGGCATAATGGGGATGACGACCATCAGTTAATCGTCGATCAGGTCCGGTGAAACGCTGGATAGAACACCAATTTGGGAAAATTGGCTTCAGGCTACTTCCTTGAATCCACGTTCCATTGACGCTTAAAGGATCATGACATGTAACTCACGATGAGTCTCCAATTGAAATTTACAAAACCCCATGCTCTGCCAAGCACTGGCGATGCATCGGCGTTCCACGGGTCACCACCTGCGTCTTGCCGAAGTCCCACCGGTGCTACCAGCTTATTCCAGGATATTCCTTCCTCTTGTTTCTCATCCAATCTTTAGAGTAGTCATTGTTTTTTAATGTTATCATTAGAAAAAATACAATTAGAAACATTGTTTCATGGCACTAACATAAATTTTGCAGAATCAGCTCTTCATCCAGGAACCCAAGCAAGGGAATGGCCATTGCCACATCCAAATCAAATGGCAAAGGGAAACTGAAAGATCCCCAAACACCCACCAACGCAAGAGAGGCTATTATTTTTTGTATGCCCAACATGATGGGGCATTATGTTATTTGTGAGGGCTGCTCAATCACTGAAAGGGAAGTGTTTTGACTTGGTGGGGCTGAGGGGAAACTTCTCCAACATCATTGCCCAATTCACCGATCACAAGTGGCATGTCTTTGCCAACCCTCTCCTGGATTTCTACAGGAGCTTGGTAGTTGAGTTCTACACTTCTTACCAGGCCAGGAAGGTGTACATAAGACATATAGGCAAAGTCGAGGACTTTTATTACCTACCTTCAGTGATGGTTAGAGGTGTTGAGGTCGAAATCACACTAGCAACCACAAATTCTCTACTTTGGGAGGACGAAATTGACAAGGGCACTAAGTATTCGATTCACCTCGCCAACAAAGAGGACTAATTCAGTGTGATTGCTCCCGTCATTTCTACTAGAACACCCCTATGGGAATATATGGATGTGAGATATCTCTCCATGATCTATTCTTTGAGGCCAAGTTGTTGATTGACTTCATTTTGTGGCTGAATCATTCCCTCCAAGAATGAATAACAGGTGAATTGGGAAGTGGCCATCCTTATTTATTCCATTATGACAGGGGTCTCCATCAACTTTGGGGAGATAGTTTCCGATCAAATATGGAGAAAGGAAAGGCAAGTCGGAACTTCAATGCCATACGATGTGCTTAAATCGCAACTCTGCCTGAAAGCGGGAGTACCCCTTTTCCCGGATGAGACCCCTAGCTCTGCCTTTGGTGTGATCTCCATTGCTAACAAAATGGATGTTGATTCTCCCATGAATAAGAGGCAGTGAATGCAAGACTTTGATGTTTTGAATGAGCCTATCGCCCCTTGGTCAGCCGGCCACCTTTGCCCCTTATCTCAACATGCCACTTCTTGAGGCATCGGATCAGGCTTCTAGAGGTGCATCGATTTGAGGTTCCTTACCTCATACCACCTTCTCACACCCAAGTGGTCTTCAAAAGCTTGCAAAGATGACCCACTCACATGAAGGCCAACTCCAACAATTAGCTAAGAGTCTCCCTGACCTTATCATGAAAATAGTCTAGAAGGAGCTGAAGTTGATCAAAAACAGCTGGAGAAACCTATGTATTCATGTAGATATGTTTAAGGGAGCTATCACCTCTCTCCGAGATGAGGTTCGAGAATGGAAGAGTCGGACTCCTATGGAAGTACCCGACATGAGTGTTCTTGATGCAGCTATGTTGCCCTTTCCACAGCTCGAGGCCCTATTGACGATCTGTTCGAGGGCTTAGGTTATGAGGATGACGTGGATGATGTTGGCCAATTTGGGGATGAAGCGGCTGGTGATGGTGATGATGATGAGGCTGATGAGGAGTGACCACAACAGGAAGTCCTTTCCCCTTTTTACTTTTCATGCATACATTGGGGACAATGTAAATTTTTTTAGTTCGGGGTGGGTTGCGTGTTGTGGTCTTTCATTAATTTGTGGCCCTTTTAGGGCTTTAGTTTGTGACTTGTGAGGAGTTGTGAGCCTTTGTCGGGCTCATTTTAGCTATGATTGATGTTTTCCCTTTCGGGGTTGTTTGTTTTGTTAAAGTTATGAATGAATGAAGTAAAAAAGATTGTCTTTGTTTTTAGTGCCAATTATTGGGTCTTTGTTCTTATTTCCTCAAGTTGTAACCCAAGATTGATTTTCACCTTTGTAAATAGTAGATAGTAATTAAACTTCAAAGGTTTTCTTCATACCACGGTTCTTTCCCAAAGAGAATTTTCTTTTTCTTTTCTTTTTGTGTCGAACCAGGTTGACATTTTCCAATGATATATTGTGAGGCAACTCTTTTAAGGGAAAATTCTATGTCTTTCTTTGAGTCTTTTGTGGAATTGTTTTTGAGAGGTACCACAAAAAATTCTTGTGGAATTAAAAATGAAGTTGAAAGAAAAAAATGGGCATTTGAAATGGGAAATGTAGCAATCTCTTTTCATACGTTGCAAATTCACTATTTGGGTTGTGGATTTGCATGCTCTCATGTGTTGAATCAAAAATCTTATGATAATAATGACCTGTGTGAAATCTTTGGGTGTGATTCCTTCTGTGGTAAGGTTATTTGAATGAATCTCATACATCTCTTCTTGTCTAGAACTTTCCCTAAGTGTTACTCAAGGCAAAATCGTAGATGTAGCTGCACTTAGAACATGATTTTAGTCCCTTTTTTGATTAGTCACTTCACCCAAAATGACCTCAAAAAATTTGTTCCCTTACAAGCCAACGTTGAGCCTTTGGACTGTTTATTTTAGGAAACCACATTACAAGCCAATGCCCCTTTTGTAATCCTCTTCTTTTGCACCCATCCTCCCTAATTTCTAGTGATGATTGAATGAAAAATAATGGGGGTGTGAAGCCCAAGACATAGGGAGAGGTAAGAAAATCAGTGAAAAGGAGGCAAAAAGCCTAAGTTTGGGGATTTACAAGAAAGGGAGAAATGTGATGAGCCAAATTATGAGGTAGCACCAAATTGTGATCAAAATGAATGAAATGATGGATTGAGAAGCCTTTAATCATCAAAATAAAAAAGAATTGTAAAATGGTACTACCTCTTGCTTAGACAAGGCTTAATGTGAGAGCTAAAATAGATATAAGGAGGGCTTCTGAGAAATACAAAAATTTAAGATGACAAAAAAGGAGGAAAAAGGTGGAGTGATCTAAATAAGTGTGATGGGGAAGATAAAAGTGATCACAAAAAGGCATTAGAGAGGTTCTAGTCAGTCGAGCTAAAAGTTTGTCCTAACCTTATCCCTAGCCTTCATCATGACCCGCAAGTCCTAATTCATTTTGAGTGTAGCTGCTATACATTTGTGGCGAGATACACAAAGGGCAAGCCCATGGTTCAAGTTGTGTGCATTGATATTTTTTTGTGAGAGTGAGCGTGATCATCCTATTCTATAATCCCTTATGTGTGCATTGCTTTATAATAAAGAATGGGGATTCTCTCTTGTAGTGACTGGCATTACTCCCTTTTGAGGACTTACTAGCATTAATGTAAAGGTGTGATTGAGGCTTGAGCAATGTGAGCTCCAAGTCAAATTTTGAATGTGAAGTGATTATGATTTGAGATGCTATTTGTATTCGATTAGATAAACTATGCCCTTGTTTTGCATAATGAAAGCAGTTGTGAATCATGCCTATGCATTGTGGCTACCTCTTTAAACATTTCCACATATTTAGGGGGAGTTTTTCTCTTTTTCCTTGAGGTGGTGAGCATTTTCGGGTTGTATTAAGTTCTGTGGGCCTTGGCGTATAAATTCATATTTGACATGCTTTCCATTTGCTCAAATTGAAAAGAATTGCATTACCTGAGGACAAGCAATGGTTCAAGTTTGGGGGTTTGATGAGTTGGTAATTTACTAACTCATTAAGCTTTTAAGCATGAGTTTTATCTTGAGCTTTTGTGTTTACTCTTAGTTATGAAATTGTTAAGTCTATTGATAAATAAGATCTTGTGTTTCACAATTATGAGTAGCTAAATTTATAGCTAGAGGTGTGTGATGATGGGTGTTTGATTTAATTGGGTATTGCTAGGTTTATATTGTTATTCCTTAATTAGCGTAAATCTATTGATTTCTCCTCAAATAATAGTTGGTCGCTCATAATTACAAATATAGGTATTGTTTGCTTACTTAATTTTGGCTTGAAAAAGAGGAATTAAGTAATGGGGGAGAACTCAATAGTGGATTGGGATTTGATTATGTGGGGTTGGGCTACAAATAACCAAAGCCCATGGTCATAATCCCATTAAAGGTTGATGGCTAGAAATAGCTCAACCCCTAACGCAAACCATATTGGAATAGTTGAATTGCACCTTGAGGTTCGAAAGAACATGAGGAAAACATGTCGAAGTGGTTAAAAAACACCAGGAACTATCTTTTTCAGGGATATTTACACATATTAGTAATAACTTAATTGTAGCAAATCCCGATTCAAGTGACATCTCATCTACTTCACACCTCTGGCCTTTGCTCATTATTGTTTCTCGATTTTGGTTATCTTGCTTCCTTATTTAGATGAATTTGAATTCAATATACTCCCCCAAAATTTTCATTTACTTATTTTGTACATTGATGCAAATTAATTCAAGTTAATATACAACTATTGCGTGATCATTTTACATTACCTGTGGGATTCGACCCCGACATCTAATGGGTTATTTGCTTTGATACAACGATCACTTACGCTCTTTCATCATGAAGGGTGTAGTTTGGAAATTATCAACTGGTTCCAATGAGTCATGGTCACAACCAATGACTCGTTGTGTGACCCATTGGATCCTGACAGGCAGTTTTTCAGAGTTTTCTTTAGGGGCATTTTTGTAACCTTCTGCTATTTTTGTTCCTTAACTACGTTGTTTTGGGAATATTTCAAAGGATTTAGAGGGGTAAATGGATCTTCTCCCTCATTCCCCACTTAGACTTTCAGAATATCTTTGTAGACTTCAGAGCTTCTCTTTCAAGACAAGAAGTAGGGGCTTCCAATTCTCCTCAGAATTTATGAGATGCTTCTCCAAGATTTCTTCTCTAGATATAGGGTATTTCAACGAGGGTTATCCTTTCACCATTGTGTCCCAAAAGCTTTCAGAAAACAATAATATCTCAGTCCCATAGAAAAATAATGTTTTAGGGGTTTTGTTCAGTTATGAGTTCCCTTATTACTTTAATGTTCTCAAGTCTCCTATGATTCTATTATGTGATATTCATTGTTTTACAAATTCAGTTAGAAATGATACTTTCACGAAAGATTTTCACATGATTAAAGTTTAGTTATATATATATATATATATTGCTTCTTTATGGAATTGAGTTAGCATGAGTTAATATTTCAGTCTTTGTGATTCTTCATGATTTCAGTATATAGATTATGAAAGAATAATTAGTATTTTCAGGTCCTTTAGGCTCTCAAATACTATCAACTAACGTTTCTGACATAGCTTTAAGAACACTAGTTTTTGAGCTATCAATAAATTATTAGTAAGGTTATCAATTCGGAGTAGTTCTTAGCACCGAGATGGTCCACGGTTCAACGTACCCAGGACCAAAAACTACGTGCCACCATAGGTTATTAGCTGGAATGGGCATTAGTTTTAGTGATCACATCAGCCATACCTTTATACCCTGGCAAGGTATATTGGGTCTTATCGGTGTGGCGTATGCATCAAACTCCATGTTTAGCTCACATGTTTATATGTCGGTTAATAGACTCTCCTAGTATTTAGTACAGTTACAGTCTCAGTCATAGTTACATACTCAGTTTTTAGTACATGTACATGACCCTTAAATAAGTTTTTACAATACTTTATTATGCATTGTCAAACTACTACCTCACATCGATATATATGTATTTTACTAAGGGTCACGGTACATCACTTCAGTTATGTCACGACCCGAGCCGGGAACGCAGATCGAGAAATAGGATCTAGAACCACTAATAGCTCCAAGATAACTCATAGTACATACATAGCATAACGTAAGAGCATAATCAATAGAAAATAAACATAAGCATGAATAAGCAGAAGACTAAATATCATGAAACGTATATCAAGCTATAACATCACAATGCTGATCACAAAGCTGAACATACTAACTCTATGTCTGAAAGCCTCTAATATATGATGAGATGATGACACAAGGCCCCAACTAACTCCAATTATGAAACTAAACTGAAATACCAACATAAGTAAATGAATGTCCTCAAAAGATGAGGACTCGCCCAATAGAGATTGAACATGACTGATATGGGAGCAGGACTAATGGCGGGGTTGAGTCTAATCGTCTGAACCTATATCATGAAATGATATTACATCAAGTATGCAGTGAGTATTTGGAATATACTAAGTATGAAAGGTAAGTAAGACATGATAATATAATGATAGTCTGCAACATGAACATAAATCAAGATAGAACATGAAAGTAAGGACCACATGCTAAAAGCCATATATCTGAGATCTGCATAATCATGAGTTGTTCATCATAAATTGTACATAATGACCCAAGATTTAGAAATAGAAATTATATGACTTGTTATGCTTGAAATTGTAAGTCAAAGCTCATAAACTGATCATTGGGTCAAATATGTTGTAAAACATAATATCACAAGTCATGAACATGAGCAACTGAAATCATGAGGAATAATAGGAGACTCGTCCTAACCGACAACCACCATGTATGAGCGCATGATTATCCCACGCCTTGCCCACGTGGAGTAGAGACTTACTAAGCCTTGCCAGAGCAAAGCAGAATGAGGTGTGATATCATGGTATTCCCTCAGGCGGGGGAAGCACTCTCTTGAGAGGTCCTAATAATATATCCTATGTTGGCGCATAGTTTAGAGACGGGGGTTCTCGGCATACCTGGCCTACTTGGTGTTAGATGCTACTCTCAAAACATGAATATTGCTCATATAATTATATTATCAGAACATAGCTTAAGTCTAAATATTGGGAGTCTTGACTCCAAAATATATCATAAACAGAACTTGTTAGCCTTGGCTAAAATCATAATAAGTATACTTAACTTGCATGGGCTTGCCCATGTCATGAAATCATACATACTTGAAATAGACTTCATAAGTCAAAAGCATGGAATCATAAGTTGAGAATTCATAAACATTCATGCATACTAGATAACTCATCATGCTTGAAGTAACGGATCATAGGCTTGAATTTTCATAACACATGTATAATAGGGAATAAATTCTGATAGCTTGAAAACATGAATTTATGATCAAATTGGATGTAAAATTTTCCAATTAGACTTAAGTCATTCATTATAACATGAGGTATTGGACCTATAAACATTCCATAGATAATTTCATTAATTTGGGGTAGAAAACCCTAGAAATCATGGTTTATAGGGTACTTGAATTCATGGTTTAGAGGAGAAATTTGGGCATGAGGGTGGAAGAAATCCCCCATTTATGGCCCTACGTACTTGGGTAACTTTATTTCCAAACTATTCTTGGAAGCCTAAGAGAATTGAGAGTGAAATTGATGAGAAGTTCTAGCTTGATCTTGGAAGAGGATTAGAAATTCAAAGCATGAATGAGAGAATAATGAATTAGGGTAGGTTAAACCCTCTTAAAACACTCTTTAGGAAGCTTAAAACAATGTAGTTTAGGAGTTAGGAGCTTAGATATTACAAAAACATTGTTAGCGATTTGATAGAAAATTACATACTGCCAGACCCAACGGGTGACCTAAATGACTCGTTGGGGGACTTGTCGGATCATTCCTTAACCCATAGTCAATGGAAACTTCTTCCCATTCTCTAATCTTTCTCACCCCACGGGTAGCTTAACTAGTCGTCAGGGAAACGATGACTCATCCCTCAATCCATCCTGAACAGTGGAACCTCTTCACCACCACTGCATATTTAAAGGGTCATATAGCGACTCGAGGAGAGTCTTGACCACTCGTCACCTCATCCGTAACACTTTCCTTAACTTGTGCACATACAAAGGGTCACTTGACGACACATCAGATCACATAACGAGTCACTCAACGACTCATTCGGTGACCTGGTGTAGATTTTCCTATTTCCTCTAATTCAACTCTCGATTCTGATCTTAGGGAATTTTAGGATGTTACATTACAACCCTCTTGGGTACATTCATTCTAGAATGTAGATTAAGCATACTGGAAATCTAGGGGAGGAACTGCAATCCCAAAACTGAACAACTTAAGCTGAAAAATGACAGAGTGACTGATTCCGCAGTGATACACATGACTGAACTAAATTCGTGAAACATACATGTATGCTATGACATGAAAGGAACTTAGACACATGATCTTTGACATGAAACTTAACAGGGTACTTTGGAGAAAACTGATACCTCATGCTAGAACTGAGTTGGAAGGGAAAAGATGTGGGTATTTATCCATTATATGTTCTTCAGCTTCCCACGTGGCTCCCTCGACAAGCTGATTTCTCCATAAAACCTTCACTAAGGCTACTTTCTTGTCCCTCAACTTCCGAACCTGATAATTAAGGATATCAACCAGAACCTCCTCATAAGTAAGGCTATCCTTCAAACTTATGCTCTCCACCAGAACAACCAAGGCAGGGTCACCAATACATTTCTTCAATAGATATACATGGAAAACTGGATGCACCGAAGCTAACTCTACTGGTATCTCCAACTCACATGCCACCCTGCCAACTCGCCTCAGAATCCTATAAGGACCAACATATCTTTTTGAACCTCATCACTCCTTTCATGGGAGACACCTTTAGAAACACCCAATCATCAACCTCAAACTCAAGCTCTCTCCGCCTAACATCCGCATAATATTTCTGATGACTTTAAGTTGTTTTCAATCTTTCTCTAATAAGCTAAACTTTATTAATAGCCTCATGAATTGAATCCGGCCCTATCAACATATCCTCACCTATCTCAAACCATACAATAGGTGACCTACACCTCCACCCATAAAGAGCCTTAAATGGAGCCATCTGAATGTTAGAGTGGTAACTATTATTGTAGGCAAACTCGAGAAGTGGCAAGTGATTATATCAACTACCCTTGAAATTAATCACACATGCTCTCAACATGTCCTCAAGATTCTGAATGGTCCAATCGGCCTGACCATCTATCTACAGTTGAAAAGTTATGCTGAGCTTCACATAAGCACGAAGTCCCTACTGAAACGACCTCCAAAATTGGGAGGTAAACTAAGTATGCCTATCTGAGATGATGGAAAAAGGAACTCCATGAAACCAAACTAACTCCCAAGTGTACAATCTAGCATAATCCTTGGTTGAATCAATAGTTTTGACCAATAAGAAATGGGATAATTAGGTCAACTTGTCCACAATCGCCAATTTAGAGTCATATTATCAGTGGGGACAAGGCAAGCCTCTAATGAAGTCCATATTGATTTCTTCCCACTTCCAAGTACGAATACAAATTTCTTGAAGCATACCTCCCGTTCTTTGATTCTCAACCTTCATCTCCTGGCAATTCAGACACTTATCCACGAACTCCGCTATGTCCTTCTTCATGCCATTCCACCAATAGACTTCTCGTAGATCACGATACATCTTGGTAGTATCTGGATGGATAGATTACTAAGATCTATGAACCTCACTCAACATTCTCTTTCTTAAGTCATCCACATCCAGGACACACAATTGACCCTGATATCAGAGCACATCATCTCCCCTTGGGAGAAAACCTCCACTTTCTGATACTGAACAGCTTCACTAGGATAAGATCCTCATCTTGCCTAGTTTTAACTTCTATAACCATTGAAGATTCTGACCCATTCTAAATAGTAACACCACATTCCGTATAATTTGTAAGAAAAATCCCCAAAACGAGCAAGCATATTGACATCCTTCACCAACTCCTTTCTCCCATCCTCGACATAAGACACACTCTCCATGGGCAGCCTACTAAGAGCATCCGCCACTATATTGGACTTTCCTGGATGATAAAGGATACTCGTGTCATAGTCATTGAGAAGCTCTAGCTATCTCCTTTGATGCAAATTTAGGTCCTTCTAAGTGAAAACATACTGAAGGCTCTTGTGGTCAGTAAACACATTCACATGCACCCCATTCAAATAATACCTCCATATCTTCAAAGAAAATAACATTGTTGCCAACTCTAGGTCATGCGTTGGAAAATTCTTCTCATGTGTATTAAGTTGTCTAGAGGCATACGCAATTATCTTACTACGCTGCATCAAAACACAACCAAGACCAACCCTAGAGGCATCACAATACACAACAAATCCATTTGTGCCCTCCGGTAGGGTTAGTACTGGGGTTAAAGTGAGTCGAGTCTTTAACTCCTGAAAACTCTTCTCACAAGTATCCGACCACTAAAATTTGACCTTTCTCTAGGTTAACTTAGTTAATGGTGCTGTAATGGATGAAAATCGCTCTATGAACCTCCTATAGTAGCTATCTAAACCCAGGAAGCTCCAAATATATGTAGGACTTATGGGTCTAGGCCAATTCTTCACTGCTTCTATCTTTTGAGAGTCCACCTACACACCCTCTCTTGACACTACATGGCCCAGAAATGCTACTAAGTTCAGCCAAAACTCACACTTGTTGAATTTAGCAACCAGTTGGTGATCCTTGAGAGTCTGCAACACAATCCTCAAATGAGCGACATGCTCCTCCTCGCTCCGATAGTATATGAGAATATAATCTATGAAGACAATTGTTCGGTGCTTCTAGCAACTACACGCATGTGCACGTGGTCGAACAAGTAGTAAAATGGCTAAAGTAAGCCAAGTATCGATCCCACAGGGACTGAACCAAGGTAATAATCAACTTAAGTGTTAATGAAC
>JACEIK010001899.1:110437-126426 GCA_018107945.1 Datura stramonium
AAATTCACATTTTAACTACAAATCACAAGAGAATGCACAAATAACGATAGATAAACAAGACGAAATGAAGCATTTGAGTATCACTTGGGCATATAATTCTTCCCAAGATCAACAATCATGAACATGTCCAAATACTATTTTAAAACTTTTTTCATCAAGTCCATCAAAGCTGCAGGAGCAATCATTAGTCCAAAAAACATAACTATGAACTCATAGTGACTATACCGAGTCCTAAAGGCTGACTTCGAAATGTCACTCTCTGTAACTCTAAGTTGGTGAAAGCTAGATCTGGGGTATATCTTTGAAAAGAACGTAGCATCCTGAAGCTGGTCAAATAGGTGATTAATCCTAGGGAGGGGATAATTATTCTTGATTGTAACCTTGTTCAATTGCCAACAATCAATGCAAATTGTAAGGGAACTATCCTTCTTCCAGACAAAGAGAATTGGAGAACCCCATGGGGATTTACTAGGCCTGATGAATCCCTTATCTAGGAGATCCTTCAACTGCTCTTTCAACTCCTTTAGCTCGGTTGGGGCCATCTGTAAGGAGGAATGAATATATGTTGCATATCATGGAGAAGGTCAATACCAAAGTCAATCTCCTACTCTGGAGTGACTCTTGGTATATTATCTGGAAATACCTTGGGATATCACATACAACAGGATCTGACTGAAGAGTCGGGGTCTCTGACATAGCATCCTTAACACAAACTAGGTGATACACACAGCCTTTAGAAATCATCTTCCTAGCCTCTAGGTAGGAAACAAAGTGACCTACAGGCACAACTAAACTACCCTTCTATTCTAGGACTTGGTCACCCACAAATCAAAACTCTACTACACTGGTTCTATAATTGACTGAGGCATAACATGCTTGTAGCCTATACATACCGAATATAACATCGAAATCGTTCATATTTGAATCCTCTAGATCAACTAAGGTAACTTTCTGAAGGATTGTAACAGGGAAATTTTTGTATACTCGTCGAACTAAAACTGACTCACATATAGGAGTAGAGACTAAGAAGGGTTCTGAAAGGATTTTGGGACTAACTCCAAAACTAATAGCTACATAAGGAGCTACAAAAGATAAAGTAGCCCTTGGATCTAGCAGTGCATATACATCAAGATGGAATACTCGTAATATATCAGTGACCATATCAGGAGAGACCTCCTGCTCCTAATGAGAAGATACTGCTTAGAACCTATTCTAGCGTTCCGCCACCCACACTTGAACAGGCGCCCTGTTGAGGTGGGTGAGCTGCTGGAGTGGTAGCTAGTGCACGTCCTCTACTATCACCTTTTCTAGATAAGGGAAAATCTCTAAGTATATGTCCGAGCTTTCCATACCCGAAAAAACCATCAGTACCAACCAAGCACTCACCAAGGTACTTCCTTCCACGCTTCCTACAATCTGGAAAAGTGTGCTCCCCAGACATGCTCCTTTGTCCTCTAGAGCCCGATGCTCCACCTCTCAGATATCCTAGAGGTCTAAATGGAACACTGGCTGATGAGGGAGCTGCAATTGACTACCTCTGGTGGAACTAAAGTTGAGTTCCACCATCGAATCTCTACTAAAAATGCCCATGACTCCATGTCCTATCCCTCTTGGCCTCTCTCTCCTTCTCTTTCATCTGCTCCGCCTCTATCTCTGGGCATATATGACTAATCGAGAAAAATCTATATTTCTAACCAATATGGTGGTCCCGCACTCCTTGACCATTGAATATGCCACTCCATTCACAAACCTGCTCATATGATCCCTCGGCTTAGCAACCATCTCCGGTGCATACTTGGGCAACCGGGTAAACTCCCAGGCATACTCTTGATAATTATACTTCAAATTGACAAACTCCTCCACTTTTTCCTCTCTCAACTCCCTAGGAAAGAACTTGTCCAAGAAAGAAGTCACAAACTTATCCCAACCCACAAGAACCTCTCTAACTCCCTTGCTGCCCTTCAAATGATGGAACCCTATGTGAGCAACCCCCTTCGGCTAATAGGAGGCTGAGTCTCACTCTCCTTTCCAATCACCCCCATAATCTAGGTGATCTTCTGCACCTGCTCAATGAACTCATGGGGATCCTCATCCACCTTTGACCCAATAAATTTAGGCGGGTTCATCATTAGAAAATCCGGCACTCTCATCGTTATTGTATTCTCATTCTGGGGAACATAGGCCACTACATGTTGGTTGGCCTGTGCAGTCATGGCCAGTGCCAACATCTGAAATGCTGCCCTAAACTTGGCATGAGTGACCTGCTTGGGCAAGGGATCCCCTGGAGCTGGTGAGGCTGGATGATGCCCATCTCCATTGCCTTTATTATGGTCATTTCCATTGCAATTTCTTATACCATTTAATCAGCGTGGAGGCATATTTCTACAAACACATATATCATGAGTTAGAGGAATAGAGAGGTACTTCTCCCATGACACAGATATGAAAGAAGGGAAATTTCCTAAAACATTATATAGCCTCTTCCTGTGGCATGCTTTACATCCATAGAAAAGACTCTACTAAACATGACTTTCAAATACCCTAGGACACACCTAAACCTTTTCTCTGATACCACATTTGTCACGATCCAAGCTGGACCCCAAATCAAGACACGGGGCCTAGAACCATGAATGTCTCTAAGCTAACCCATAGTACATACATAGCATGACATAAGATTATAATCAAGTGGAAATCAACATAAACGTAAGTAGGAAGAAGACTAAATATCATGAAGCACGTATAAAGTGATAACATCACAATGTTGAATCACAAAGTTGAACATACTAAGCCTATGTGTAAAAGCCTCTAATATCTAATCATATGATGGGACAAGACCCTAGCTAACTCCAAGTCTGAAACTAAACTGACATAATAACATAACTAAATAAATGTCCTCGAAAGATGAGGACTCACCCAACTGGGACTGAACTGGACTGATATTGGAGCAAGACCAACAGCGGTTGAGTCTGATTGCCCGAACCTATATCATGAAAAGATATAGCATAGAGTATGTGGTCAGTACTTGGAATGTACTGGTTGTTTATGATAAGTAAAACATGCTAGTACAACGATAGTCTAAAACATGAACATAAATCAAGATAGAATATAATAGTAAGGACCGCATGCTGAAAGCCATATATCTTAGTTATGCATAATCATAAGTTGTTCATCATAAAATGTACATAATGACCCAAGATTTAGAAATAGAAACCATATGACTTGTCATGCTTGAAATCATAAGTGAAAGCTCATAAACTGATCATTGGGTCAAATATGGTGTGAAACATAATATCACAAGCCATGAACATAAGTAATTGAAATCATGAGGTACAACCACAATGTATAAGCTCATGATGATCCAACATCTTGCCTATGTGATAGAGAACCATACTAAGCCTTTCCAGGGCAAAGGACGAATTAGGTGTGTGATGTTGGGCATATTCTTATGCCCATTTGCCATGTTTTTACCCATATTTAGCCTTATTTTAAGTTCATAATCCCTATGAAGTGTATGAATTCATGTTTATGTGTGTATTGTGAGCTAACAAATGTTTTTAGATGTTTTTAGCAGGAAACCAAGAAAAAAGCACTCGAGGTGTGAGAATGAAGAGTTCGCAAAAGTTATCCTGGG
The DNA here is from genome assembly GCA_018107945.1 of Datura stramonium. Taxonomy (NCBI): domain Eukaryota; kingdom Viridiplantae; phylum Streptophyta; class Magnoliopsida; order Solanales; family Solanaceae; genus Datura; species Datura stramonium. Next base: position 114,069 of record JACEIK010001899.1, read on the forward strand.
GCTATGGCCACCGTGGCGGGCCAACACTTGTGCTTTAGAGAATTATGCACCAAAGTTTGTGCTATGGATGGCATAGGGCGCCAGGTCCCAAGCTTTGGAGATGAGAATTTGACTAACACCTCATCGAGATGGATGGCATGGAGCCCTAGAAGCATTCTATACTTAGGAAACTTTCCTAACATTCTAGTGCTATAGATGGAGTGGGGCGCCAGAAGGGAAGGAAAGCTCAAAATATTGACTAACACTCTGGTGCTATGGATGGAGTGGGGTTCTAGAGGTGTATAGAAGTGCATAAATTTGGCTAACACCTTGGTTCTATGGCGGGAGTGAGGTACGAGGATCCCCACAAGTATCTGATGATGTTCGTGGAACTGAGTGAGAACTTTCACAATTAGAACGTGTTAGATGAGTATGATAAGCTCACATTTTTTCTGTTCTCGTTGATTAGTGAGGCCAAAGAGTGGCTTAAAAATGAGCCTCCAGGTTCCATCACTAATTAGGAGGCTCTTTTCAATAAATTAATCAATAGGTTCTTCCTTTCATGGAGGACAAAAGTGTTGAGAGGGAAGATCTCTAGTTTTGTGCAGAGAGATGGTGAAACCTTGGCTCAGGCTTGGAATGATACAAGGGCAACTTGAGAGATTGTCCATACCACATGCAATCGAAAAAGATTATTCGACACAACATTATAAAAGGGCTAAAGGTGGAGTCAAAAATCTTGCTTGACACTAATGCATAGGGACAAATTTTGTCCAAGAGATATGATAAGATAGAAGCTTTTTTCAACCCCATGTTAGTGGGGAGTCAAGACTATCAGGACTCAAGTAGAGGATTTCGAGCAGCCAAGGTGCCAGAAAAACTCAAAGTAGATGGAGTGGTGGCAATCCGAGTAGATATCAGTCAGCTGATGAATGTGATTAGCAAACTTGTGACCACACTAGCAGGAAGTCCGGTTCAGTAGGTTCATCAGGTCCAAACTCCACCGCCATCTTATGAGGTGTGTGGAGAAGGCCATGCTTAATCAAGTTGTCCATTAAACCTAGAATCATTATATTTTATGGGACAATAAGGTCATGGTTGAGGTTTGCAGGTAATAGCTATAATCTGCGGTACAGGAATGCATAAAATTCCTTATAGAGAGGGAACTAGAATTTTCAAAGGCCCCAGAACAATTATCAAAGGCCTCAGGGTAAGCAGCCTAGCAGTTCACTTAAGGAAACAATGAAGTAGTGGATGGTTAGCAGACTCAGGTGGTTTGTGATGAAGAAGTCCATCCACGAGCTAGAGAAACAAATAGGGAAATTATCCCTTCAGCAAACCAACAGACCAAAAGGGGCACTTTCGAGTAACACCGAGAAGAACCCTAAGGAAAATACGAGTGTTATTTCATTATGTAGTGGTAAAAACCTATCTGATGTGATCCACAAAGATAAGAAAGTTAATGAAGAGTAGGTCGTGATTTCCAAACAGGAGGAGGTTGGCGAGTAAAGAAACTCAAACCCAAAGTTGGTAGAAACCAGACCACCCCCTCCATTTCCACAAAATTTTAAGAAGTAGAAGGAGGACTCAGCCTGCTAGAAATTTCTTGATGTGTAGAAACAAGTACATGTTAACTTACCGTTGGTGGAGCTTTTGCAGGAAGTTTCAAAATATGCCAAGCATTTAAATAATATTGTGGCTAATAAGAGGTGGCTGATGGAGTTTGAGACTATGACTCTCACAAAAGAGTGCAGTTCTCGGATGCAGAGTAAAATTCCTAAGAAGCTGAAAGACCCCGGGAACTTCACCCTTCCAGTTGTGATTGGAAATAAAGATGTTGGTTCTATATTATAAGACTTGCGTGTGAGAATTAATTTGTTGCCTGCATCCTTATTCAGAACCTTGGGCTTAGGTGAACCACATCCGACCATAGTCACATTACAGCTTACCGACAGGTTTCTCGCTTATCCTGATGGAATTAGAGGATGTCTTGATTAAGGTTGGACCTTTTATCTTATCGGTGGACTTCATAATCCTGGACTACAAAGAAGATGCAGCAGTTCCCCTCATTTTGGGGAGAGGATTCTTAGAAACCATAGATGCCATTATAAAAGTGAAGTCAAGAAAGATGTCGATGACTGTGGATGGTTAAGAGGTAGTCATTGATGTGTTTAGAGCAATAAGTTGGCCACCTCATTATGAGCATTTCATAGTGAAGCCAACAGTAAGGCCTGGAGGGTGTAAGCATGTAGTTGAGCAGCATATGTTGTAGGAGAATTTAGCAAGTTTTTAAAATACTAATGATGTCACTCAGATGAAGGAGTGAGAGTGACTTTTATCGTACCGTGATGTTAAATCAAGGGTGACTGGCACGCCGTGCCAGGGTGATTTTATTCGAAAATATTTTTGGTCCAATGGTCAAAGTTGACCCAAGGAATTTAAAATTACCAAAAACCCATTCCCTATAGCTTTATTTTAAATTTCAATTCATCCCCTCTCACTAAAAGTCAAAAATAAAAAGTAAATAAAATTCTCTCTCTTCATCAAAAAGGTCGTAACTCCCCTCTCCCTAGTCTCCCATTGTTTTATACTCCAAGAATCTTGGTGAAATTTGTCTCTTCAACTAAAGTAAGTAACTCTCTTCTCTCTTGGTTATTAAGTGTGAAAAGCATGTCCCCATGCCCTTCTTCCCCATGTTAAAGACCCCAAAATCACCACTGTTGGTGAAAACCTTGAATTTCATAATGTGGGTTTCATGAGCTTTATTCTCTTAAATTCTTCCATGATAATGTGTTATTCTTGTTAGGTTGTTTATTTTTTATTGAATATAGTGATTTGAAGTAGTGGAGATGAAAGGGGATGATGATTTGAATTTCATGAATTTGGTGGGTAGAATATTCATCATATAGAGAGAAAGTACTTAGTTCTTAAAGTCTTCAATGTGAACAATCTTGAGTTGTTGAAAATTCATGCTAATCCTTATGGATTATGTTAAATTTAACATTGGTTGTTGAATGAATTGAATTTATAGCTACTTTCGTGTGTGGGTTACTTGAATGATGAATTAAAGAAGGGAAGGTGAAAGGAATGGCCAAAATGAGGCATTCTTGAAGAAAATCAAAATAGTGGAGAGATGTAAAAAATTTCATGAACTTGGTGGTGATGTGAAGTAAGCAAATAATTTGAAAGTTGAGATTTGGGATAATAATGGGGAAGTATTGAGTATCCTATTTGATAAATTCTCACAAGTATGCTAGTGAATTATGTGTGGGGTCACTTTGCACCCATTACAGCTAATTAACTAGTTGTTTTATTCACGAACTAATCTTGTGAAGTGCTTGATTTTTGGTTAGCAAGTGCAATGGAATGAAATGCTAACAAAGGAAAGGAAATAGAGGTAGATGTCAAAGGTTTTAAGCTGCTCAGAAAAAGAACAAAAGGATCGAGTTCATCAACTAAGGGAGCCCTTGTTAAGAGGTTTGGAGAAAGAGCAATGAAACCTGATGGACTGTCATGGTTCAACACACAAAAGGAGGTCAAATATGCTCCTGAGAATCGGATTGACGAAGGCCACCTCACACTTGAGTTCCCCACCATTCGGGACAAGGTCCATGAGTTGGGATTAGGCTACATCTTTGCCGAGCCATAGAAGTGCAACCTAACTCTAGTGAGGGAATTTTATCCAAACTAGGACACTTCTTTTGGAGAGAGCAACAAAGTAAAAATACGGGTTCAGGTGGTTTGTTTTTCTTATAAAAGATTTAGTGCCTTCCTCATTACACTTGCAGAATACCCATATGAGTACTTTATTCTTCTAGAGAGGACCCCATATCTAGACATTCTCCATACTCTTTGTGGTGAGCATTCATCATCCTATTAGGCAAGGGATCATAATGGCACTCATTCTGCACTTGCGTTCTCCTACCTAAATAAGGAGGTGAAAGTCTGGGTGAATTTGGTTTATGTTGTGTTACTCCCTGGGACTCACATGTTAGACATCACAAAAGAGCGAGTTGTATTGTTATACATGTCGATTAAAGGGATACCAATCAACTTTGCTGCAGTACTCCGGGACAACATGAGGAGATCGAAGGGTAATTACAGGTGGAAGTACTGTTATGGAAGTATTCTGACTTAATTTTTTGAAGAGGCGGGAATTTAGGAGGAAGAGGCAGACCTTCACTTACCTCGAGCAGGGCCCCTAGCAGGAAAGATCATGGATGTCATGAAGGTAAAGGAGCCCATCACTTTTATAGCTCCACCTCTCACTGTAGCTGATCGCCAGGCCTGAGATGATAGTTGGAGAGGCCATATGTTCGGCATGCTTGAGTTGCAGCTAAGTATTGGAGGCCGACCTACCACAAATGATGAGATGGCGGCCCTGGAGGATAGGTACCCACTCATGGAAAATGCAATGCTGATGTGCAGAGTGGGACCAGACTTTGAGAAGCTGCTAGCGATAACGAGGCCATGGTGATTATTGATGGGGTTGATGACTTTGACAATGATAATGAGGAAGATGATGTTGCCATGGGAGCCATGCAGATTGATGGTGAGGATAATGATGAGGATGACAATGATCAGGAGTACAATCGTAATGATGAGGAATAGTAGCCTAGGAAGTTCCTTTTCTCTACCTACCTGATATAATTGTGTGTGCAGTAAGGATAGTGCACCATTTAAGTATGGGGTGGAGGAAATATTCCTTGTTTACTCTTTGTTTGCTATATTCGTCGTAGGCCGTAGCATAGATGTCATTCCCTGTGGTAGTAGCTCTGTGATTGAATAGGTCATGTTTTGTAATAGATAGAAAGATTTCCTGTTTACTATATTCACAGTAGGTCGTAGCATAGATGTCATTCTCTATGATAGTAGCTCTGTGATTGATTAGGTCATGTTTTGTAATTGATAGTATTGATGGTGACCGATAACCTGGATGATGCCTTGTGATGTTGGATAATCTGTTCATCTTTGGTAGTTGAGTTTTTTTAGTTTTTAGAGTCAACTTTTAAAATTTTTCTTGTTTCATTTTATATCTCTCCATAAAGTAGTGACCCTTCCCTATGAAATATGGATGATGACCGTCCTAAAGGAAATTAGTCATAATTTTTTTTTATTTTTGGTTTTAGTCAGGCATAAATCACTTGTGTGCCCTTTGACATTTCACTTAAACGCTAAGCTAGAGGCAATAAAATAATCATCTTAAGTGAGAATTCCATGAGAGACATACTTAATTCTTTAATTTGACTCAATATACTTGTAGGGATTAATTTCAATGTGATTGTACGAATGTGTAGCTATATGAAACTGACTAGAGTCTTGCTACCAGGGAAGTTGAGATTAATTATTTGTTTTGTATATATATTGTAGAATCTAAAAATTGTCGTAGTATATGTTGGATGGCTATTTGTTAGTGAGTTAAGAGATGATTAAGGCATTTCTTTGAAAAAGCCATGTTTCCCATGTTTTGTACCTTCCTGAACATTTTCCCTAGTTAACCCCTTGAGTCTTATGCCTTATTCTTTTCTTAGCCACAAAAGTAGCTTATTCCCTTTTTGTTATGTGACCTCCAGAATTGTTGATCCAAAGTAGTCTTAGGCACTTTGAGACTTGAAAGTGAAGGTCCACCAAGGAATGAATGATAAGGGAAAGGAGAGAAAGAAATATGTATGGTAAGTAATAAGAGAAAGTAGGAAGAAGGGGTGCCTGAAAAAAATGTTGTTTACTTATTGCTAGGACAATGAAAGAAAGAGATTTAATAATGAATATTCTTATTGATTCTATAAGAAAATATTATTGTTCAAGTAGTGAAAAAAGGGGGAATGAAAAGAAAAGAAAAAGGGTGAGTAAAGTGAAGGGTGAACAACAAGGAAAGAGTGGTGTACTTGAAAGATAAAAAATGTCTTAAAAGTGCTTAGGATTGGTAGTATCTATAAAGAAAAATCATTCCTACTCGTCCCTTAGCCGACATTACAACCAAGAAATGTCCTTATGATATTAATCTCTTGAAATGACTAAGTAGTCTAAGTATACATAAAGGGCAAGCTTATGGTATGTTGCATATGTATGAAATATCATTCCTAAGTGTGAGTGTGCCTTACTTATTATGTTCTATGCTTTACATTGATAATTTGAGAGAGGAACATTAGTAAAAGTGAGGGCATAAGATGTCTAAGTCGGTGTACTATGTGTTTCATATTATGAATTTAATCATGTGGGCCCTGTTTTGAAAAATGAGTCAGTTATAGAAGTTGTGTAGTCTTTATTGTGAAAACTCGGCATGTGCTTGATGTGAATCGCAACAAGTTGATGAACCACTTAGTCATATTCTCTCCGCTAGATGTTTGAATGCGAATTGATAAAGGTGACAAGTGGTGAGAAAATATGAGCTTGTTCATGGAGTTGAGGATTGTTCAAGGACGAACAATGATTCAAGTGTGGGGTGGCCATGTTGGGCATATTCTTATGCCTATTTCCATGTTTTTACCCATTTTTAGCCTTGTTGTGATTTTAAAATACCTATGAAGTGTATAAATTCATGTTTCCATGTGTTTTGTGAGCTAAAAAATGTTTCTAGATGTTTTTGAGCAGGAATAAAGGAAAAAGGACCCGAGGTGTGAGAAAGCAGAGTTTGCGAAAGTCAGGTTGGGGCTATGGTTGGCATGGCGTGCCAAGAGTTGTGCATTAGAGAAATATGCACCAAAGTTGGTGCTATGGATGGCGTGATGCGCCAGGTCCTTAGCTTCGAAGATGAGAATTTGACTAGCACCTTGGCAAGATGGATGGCATGGGGCCCCAGAAGCATTCCAGACTTAGGAAATTTTCCCAACATTCTGGTGTTATAGATTGAGTAGGGAACCAGAAAGGTCCTAAAGCTCAGATAATTGACTAACACTTTCGTGTTAGGGATGGAGCGGGGCACAAAAGGTGTTTAGAAGTGCAGATATTTGGCTAACACCTTGGTGCTATGGCTGATGTGGGGCCCTTGGAGCTATATTTCAAAGGAAATTGACCCAGACATTGGGCTATAGAGGGGGCAGTGCACCTGACACCTTCCTATATGGATTTTTCTAATTTTAAAGCTATTTACTTAAGCAAAAAAGCATCATTTGAAGGCTCGCCTATAGAAACATCTAGGGCATTTTAGTATATCTTACGTTATTTTGTTTGATCGTAGAAGGTTGTAAACACAGCTTTTGGAGAAAATACAATTCTTGACATAGGTTTCTTCTTTTATTAATCATTTTAATTTGAATAATGATTATTTCTATATTTTTTTGCTTATCTATGAGTGGTTAAATGCCCATTCTAGGGTTTTGGCCCTAGTTGATGTTAACGTTTGAAAAACTGATAAATGCTAGTTTTGATTCTTCATTAAAGGTTGTTTATATTTACTTGTTTTAATTGCTTATTCACTAGACTGACCATCTTGTGAGTAAATCTGTTGGCCTTTGCTAAACTTGGGAAAGGGAATCGAAAGGGTTATAAGTAAATGTAAAATAGGAATTCGTAGATCCTTTGGCCCATTGGTTGAAGGTTAGAAGTTGTTGTTGAGGATATGTATATACCCTTCTACCCTTTTTAGTTGAAAAACAAGTAGGCATAACCATTGTTTCATATTTCTCCCGCGACCATAGGGGTATAAGCGTAAGGGTTCATAATATAGTTCTTGGATGTTTGGGAGAGTGGAAAGAAATGGAATAGTAACTTGCAACAAACAACCTTAGGAAGAATTAATCTACCATAGTCACGTCTTGAAAACTCAACCTGAAGTGAAAGTACCATTTCCCCCGATTTTCATCATCATTTCAAGTACAAACAAGTTTGCGACAATCTTAGTTCTTTAGTTTATTTTATATTTCATGTTTTTAGTAGTTTAATTTTCCAAATCAGTCCATATTTTATCTGTTTTGTTAGAATAGCGAAATAAAGAAGTAACCTTAAACAATTGATCTGACAAGTCTCTGAGGGATCGATAACTGGGACTTCACTGTCCTATATTACTAGATGACCACGTGCACTTGGGTGAGATCAGTGTAATATCATGGTCTTCCCTTAGGCGAGGGAAGCACTCTCTTGAGAGGTCCCAATAATATATCCTACATTGATGCATAGTTCAAAGATCGGGATCCTCAGAGTCCCTGGCCTACTTAATGCTAAACACTACTCCTAAAACATGCATATTTCTCATATAATCATATTATCAAAACCTAGCTTAATTTTGAATATTGGGAGTCTTGACTCCAAAGCACATCATATATTAGCCTTGGCTAAAATCATAATAAGTATACTTAACTTGCATGGACTTTCCCATGTCATGAAATCATACATACTTGAAATAGACTTCATAAGTCAAAATCATGGAACCATAAGTTGAGAGTTCATAAACATTCATGCATACTAGATAACTCATCATGCTTGAAATCATGAATCACCTGCTCAAATTTTCATAACACAAGTATAATAGGGCATAATATCTAATAGCTTGAAAACATGAATTTGTAATCCATTTGGATGTAAAATTTGTCCATTACACTTAAATTATTCATTAGAACATGAGGAGATTGGACCCATAAATATGACATAGATAATTTCATAGAATTGGGTTAAAATTCTAAAAATCAATACACTCGATTATATACTTGAATTCATGGTTTAGAGGAGAAATTTTGGCATGAGGGTGGAATGAACCCCCCATTCATGGTCTTACATACTTGGGTAATTTAATTTTCAAACTGGTCTTGAAAGGCTAAGAGAATTGAGAGTGATATTGATGAGAATTTCTAGCTTGATCTTGGAAGATGATTTGAAATTCAAAGCATGAATGAGAGCGTAACGACTTAGGCTAGGTTAAACCCTCTTAAAACACTCTTTTAGATGGTTAAAATGACATAGATTAGGAGTGAGGAGCTTAGGAATTATGAAAATACTCTTACTGATTCGGCAAAAAATTACATACTGGCAGACCTAACGAGCGACCTAACGACTCATTGGGGACTTGACGGATCATTCCTTTACCCGTTCCACTAGTAAATTCTTCCCATTCCCTAATATTTCTCACCCCACGAGCAACTTAATGAGTCTTTAGGGGACATGGCGACTCGTCCCTCAATCCATCCTGAACACAGGAATTCAAGATCTTCACCACCACTACACACATAATAGGTCATATAATGACTTGTGGGGAGTCTTGACGACTCGTCACCTCATCCGTTACAACTTTTGGGAAGTAACATTATCTTCAACTCATGCACACATAACGGGTCACTTGACGACCCGTCGGATCACATAATGAGTCACTCAATGACTCGTTCTATGACCTGGTGTAGATTTTCATTTTTCCTCCAATTCGACCCTCGGGTATGATATTGGGGACTTTTGGGGTGTTACAAGTTATGTATTCTAGCATAGGTTTTAAGACTGTCAATATGTTCTATTTGTATTCCAGGTGCATATCTTATATACTTAGTACATTTGAAGTACTGACCATATATTTCTTGTGTTATAGTATTTTATGATATAGGCTTACGCTCTCAGGCTCAACAACGAGGTTAGCTTCTCCTTCAGAGTTATTGCAGCAGAGTTTTATTGGTGAGTCCTTATCTTCTAAGGACTAGAGTCTTCATTTCTATTTTTTGTCATTCTAAGTTTTTCAAACATTGGAGTTAGTTGCGGTTTGTCCCAGCAACTCATCCGTTTCTTTTAGAAGGCTTTCAGACAGAGTATGTTAGTTTCAACTTAATTTTTGTGTATTAATTAAATTCTAGTATCTTATCAGATGTTCTCTATTTATAGAAGTATTTGGTTGTTTGTTAAATAATATCTTTTGCTTAATACTCTTTTATAGTAGTTCAGTTATTATAAAATTATGCTATGCCGTGGGTTTGCTTAGGTTCACTTGTGATCCTAAGTACTGTGTCGCGTTCAGGATGAAAACTAGGGTCGTGATAGTTAGAGTGGCTCAGTGCAAGCCTTATTTGATCACTTGTAATTATGATATGAGACTTATGACCTTAGCACCGACCTAGCACGTCTGGTGGGTAGTTTTCCTTTTATGTATGAGACTTATGAGCTTACTACCAACCTTGCCCATTTGGTGGAAAGGTGTCCTTTTATATATAAGACTCATGACCTTACCACCAACCTGCAACATCTGGTGGGCAATTGTCCCTTTCATTATGAGACCTCTGAGACAGACACCTCGGCAAGGCAGTATTTGAGTAATTTCACTAGATCATTATTTGATTAGAGATGTGTAGCTTACTGACAAGATATTATGAGTTTGTATGTATGCTTAATTGGTTTTATTCATGTGTTGTATTACATTTGGTCCCGATAGTTGTTTCCATATTTTTGGCTTGCCCCTATCTTTACTTTGAATTTTCATTATCTTAAATATGTTTTCATTTATAGTTTCAACCTTGCATACCAGTACATTTCAGTCTTACAGATGTCTTTTCTCCTTGGGACCCTCCTTTTCCTGCCATCATACTGCAGGTACTGTTAGATGTTTAGATTAATAGATGCAGTAGGAGCAAGATTTGAGCAGCATTATGGTATGCTCCTCGCTTCCAGGAATCATGTCCCATTGTTGATTATTTTGAGTTTTTTCTATATTATATGGGTAGGTCGGGGCCCTATCTCGTGCATTTCAGTTTACTTACTCTCTAAAGGCTTATGTGGACTGGTTGTGTAGTTGTTTTGGTTGTGTGGCCTTGTTGGCCTTCCATTGTGCAATTTATATTTGTTGTAGCCTGGACGGCTTTCCCATTGCTTTTTGTTATCAGCGAGACCTTATGGGTCTAGTATCTACCTTAGTATACCATGTTGGTGGCCTGACCAGCCTTCATGCTACAGTTATAGCCATTATATAGTTGGTTTCTCAATCACCTCTAAATCGAGTGCCAATTGCACCCTCCCCCAGTTTTGGGGCGTGGCATAATGAATCTCAAAGAATAAGGAAAAATACCCCCAAATGATAATGTAAAGAAGGGACTAAAGTATCTATTACGATATTATTGACCGTGAATAGTATAAAGGCCCAGATACGACATATATTATCTATTACATTAATTATGAGAGCTTTTATGTGTTACTGACCATGTACAACACAAAGGCCCAGATATGAAAAATAGGAACAATTACATTATAGATGAGAGCTTGTATGTATTTATTGACCGTGCACAACATGAAGGTCAGATACAATAGATAACATCTATAACGTTAAAGACGAAGGCTTGTGTGTATTTATTGATCGTGCACAAAAGGAAGGTCTAGATATGGAAGATAGTATTTATTATGTTAAAGATGAGAGCTTAAATGTATTTATCACTGTGCAAAATATGAAGTCTCAACTATGGCAATTAGTATCCATTACGTTCTACTGACCATTCTAAGCACGATGGCCGAGATATGACGATAGTATCCCAAAGATTATATCATAATGAACCAAAAGATGTTAAATCATAATAATCTATAATATATTTTCTAGTTATCCTATATGCTAAAGATACATTGTGTTGTCATATTTCTTTTATACGAGATTCCATATTTATGTTATGTTATGTTATTCTAATGATCTTATCTTACGAGGCTTGTTATGACACTCTAGTTTCAAGGTTGTAAGTTCGATATGGAGTTTAGGTTTCAGATTGATTCTCTTACTTTGTTACTATTGCATAATTTTATATAATTCATGTCTTACGTATAGTATGTTCTTTTATACTAATATCCTTCTAATGGGGGATGCTACATTCATGCAGTAGGTTCAAACAAAAATATCTAGTAACTAGTTTTCGAGTTCAATAGTTGGTTGGTAAGATCCATCTCCTTCAGAGTTGCTGAGTCATAAGTCTTTATGAAATATGTTATATGTATTTGATGGATAGGTCTGGCTCTGTCGCTACCATATGATAGATGCTATGATTAATAAAGGCTTGCAGACCTGTGTTGTATGTCTAGTATGTCATGTATGACCTTACTAGCCTTGATGTCAATTGTTATCTCAGATGATGGCTCTATCAGCCTTACAAATGTATATATGTTTTGAGATGATCATTTGTATAGACTAGTTATGTTGAGGCCTTGCAGAACAATATGTTCAGCATGACTTTGATTATATGGTTTCTATGCGGCTCGATTTGTACATTGAGGCACCAGGTGCCAATCTCTCTTCCCTATGCTTGGGACGTGACAAAACAGAGAGAATTTTAATTTTCAATTCTATATCTTGTATTTAATATTTGTATAGGGTGTTGTATATATGGAACTCCTAATTGAAAAACACAAAAAAGTGTATAACTTTGTACACTTGTCTAATTCTAATTTGGTAGTAAGAACAAGAATTAAATAGAACAACCAAGGAAGAAAAGAAAAAATA